>LGSM01000016.1:0-149174 GCA_001314345.1 Phytophthora multivora | reverse complement strand
CATCGCGGAGCCCACGCGTGTTCTGAGTTTTGCCGTAGTGATCGCACTGAAAATCCCGCTGCCTGATTTCCTTAGCCTTGTTTTTCTTGTTGTGGGCCTTCGTCACATCGATTACTTGACGTCAATCCCAAGCGTGTAGGGCAGCCTCCGCCTCTTCGTACGAGTCGAAAACTTGTTCGGGTACTGGTGAAATGATGTAGCTCGAAGCCGGCGGTGTAGGTGTTGACGGTGTCGATGTTGGTTGAGAAGCCATAATTGTAGAATGAATCAACCACAAGAGCGCAAGTCGTAGCTGTAAAGTAGGTTTCAGAACTAATTATAGAGGTGAAGTAGGCTTCTCAAGCGGTTACTGGTAGTTTTACAAAATACAGCATCTCAAAATATGGGACGCAAACCGGAAGTATGAATAAATGACCGCTAGAACCTCTACATGTAGATTAACCGCTATGATAACCGCTTTGTTTTGAATACATTTATCCACATAACGTTTTTCATAATATATTTATAATAAAATTAATGAAATATAATACTGGTAGTGCAACGGTTACGTTGTACGGAAGCCCAATAGGGATTAATTCGGCATTTATGTAGCGCACGCTAATAGTAGGTACCACTGTACTGATCCAATACAAATTTCAAGTGACCACTCTTATAAACATTCAATTTTGTATCGGTTTACTGTGCAGATGTTTTGTCAGCAGGTTATAAAATGCAACCCGAGACACAAGGATTCCGCGAAGGGCAAATATTTTTACTCTTCAATTTCCAAGATTAATTTACAACTTGCGATAGCTAGTACAGCTACCATCTCGCAAGCCATGATTCAAACCGCTATTCATTGAATAGCGGTTTGAATCATGGCTTATTTGTTCAGCGCTACCAGCCCAATCCTCTAGTTTTGGTAACTATCTTTATTTTGGGTCATCCCATATGCTTTTTTGGTACCTCGAGCTCGAGCTCCATAGATTTTCCCGGGGAATCCCCCCGAGATGTACCAATCCTGTTGGCTTGGCTTAGAGTTGTCTATAGGCTTAGAGTTGTCTATTGAGGAGGGTCTCCGCTCGGGTACATGTAGATGCATGTACACCGGGTTCTGTCGTTTTGCCACGCGCTGACAGCGCCTTTTGCATTTTCCATTCTGGTCACGATTCGTTGTATGCGTCTCAGTGTTCAGGAAGATTCACATCCTCGTTGAGTGCTTGCACGTTTATGCCGCTTGCATGCAAGTGCATGCTGCGGTGGTCGAAGCACTCATCACGCCGTGGCAGCGTACAGTATTTGCCGCATCTCTGGAAGCTATAGAGATTTAACAGATTGTGTGACTGCAACTGTAGTCACGGGCGACCAGCAGGCTGTCTACATGTACAGACTGTACTACAGTTGCGGCGAGTTGGAGCCGCTAAGGCAAGGTGCTGCGTTGGCGCAACCCTCAACGTCACTTACAGGCTGTAAGTTACAACGAAGAAGGGGAAGGAAAGAGCTCTGATTCGGAGCCTCTGAAAAATATCCGATCTCGAGATCACCGGGTGGACTCTACAAACGGCAGGGCTTAAAGCCTTGAGTTTAAAGGATTCTTATCTGTGTCGTTGCCAGCCGTCTGCTTTTCAGGCTAGCACAACCGTAGCGAGGCCAAGTGATCGCCCGGCTCGAGAAAAGCGTCTGCTTCAGCGCACCAAGTTGACCGCAGCACAATAGGGCGGTGGGCCGAGACGAAGAAACAACGGCAAAGCCTGCTTTCGTTTCCAGTATCATTACCGATGTCACGTACGTGTCTTCACTATTGCCGCCCGCAGCCACACAATTGCCTCCTTCTGCTTTCGATGCATATCATGCTGAACGAATAGTTTTCGTCGGAAACCCGTACGCGAGGATATTGCAAGTCCTCAACCACTTGCGCCGTGTAAGTGTTGCGAAGCCAAGCGATGCTACACTGAATGAATCGCGCTCGCTTAATTAAGTATCTGAAGCTACCCATACCGTACCGCACTGTAGAGTATGAGCATTGAAGAACTTGGTGTCGCTCGAGCAATGCTTAAATGGCCCGAGACTGCTTCACAAACGGTAACCTGTTGCGCCGGTCGACTCGACGTTTCGCCACTTCGCTGGCGAATCGCTGTGTACTCTAGATGGATGTACATGTACCAGTAGAGTACGTGAAAATGTACTAACAATACATGTACATGTAACAACGTTACCTACATAATCGCTCCATTGTCGAGACCAGCGTTGCGTTGCGAACCTCAACGCTTAAATATTGAAGTGCCAAAGTACATGTAGGCAGCGCGGAATGGAGAGTCTCCAGTGGAGGCTCCGTTGGAGCCGATCCTGAAGATCACGGCCGTTCCCTTCGACATCCCGTTCGACGGGACAATGCTGAGCTGACATCCCCCAAGCTCCAAATTGGAGAGGGTCAGCTCAGCATTGTGCCAATACCTTTCGGTGACGTGCGCCTCCAATATGGCGAAATCGGCTCGTTTTTGCGGAGACGAGAGTCACAAGAGTTGGCTGCCGTGGAGAAGAGCGGTCACTATTTAGCCCACATGGCAGCTTGGCGTGTAACTCGCCGAGTTGTTCTACTGACCGGTGGATAAGGCATCGTCTTCCTTCGGCCTCCAGTCTGCTGGGCTGCCCCGATCCGCTTTGCCGGCGAGGCCAGGCACTGAAGGCACCATCCGGCTATAGTGTACGGAGGCGTTCACCCTGGATGGCACTTTATCATTGACAAATGGCGCTCTGCCATCACGAAGTCGTGAGCGTTACGCGTGATTTCCGTGTCAGATGCTGACGGGCTCTGAGTTGGGTTGGCCTGCCTGCGGAGTTCGCAATCTTGTCGGGAAGTGCCTATCGCCAGTCAGTGCATGAGCTTGTGGGCCTCGCTCCTCGATCAGATCAACTTGGGTTTCGCAGCTTCAGCAACTCATGAGAGCAGCAGGTTAGACATTTCACGCAGTATCCATGTACGCTAGTGCATGTGCCAATGGCACTGCCATGGTGCATGTACACGTACGTACTGTATCGCCATGTCTCGCCGATGGATGAAGTTGCAGTCCGAACAACAGCATTTACTAAAAATATACGGATACGAAACCAGGCAATTTCACGCCTTTTCATTCTTCTGGACATTCCATTGGATACTAATTACAATATTAAGTTTGTGAACCAATCACATCCCGCACAGGGCATCGCATGTTTTTGCGACCGGATTCGTAACCGCTGCTCCCCGCATAATCCGGCCGTCGGGAGCATTCAGCTGGAGTGCAAAAAGAAAGTGGACGGCGGCTGGTCTGCGCCGCAGTGCAGTGGCAATCTTCACTTTCGGATTTCCCACGAGTGAAGCAAACAGGCAACGCACAGACAAAATGCAGATGAAGGTTGGCATGGACAAGCTGACGCCCCGGCGACTCGTAAAGGTCACCAACTACGCACTCGTACAGGTGCTCAAGACTACGGTGGCGCGTCTACGTAAGGTCGAGATGGAGCTGGGCGACCTGGAGCTGGCGCTGGAAGACGAGCAGGAGGAGGTCGAGTCCTACAGCGACGACATCGATGATTGCCACGACCGCATCGAGGACATCGACGAGTTCATGCGCGAGCTGGAGGCCGGCAATGTGAACACAGTGAGCAATGTCGCAGCCGCGCTGGCAGAGATGACCGAGGAGCGCCAGGAGGAGCAGAAACTGCTTAAGGTGCTGAGCGACGCGCGTGTAAGCCACGAGAAGCAGTTCGAGCAACTGCAGAGCCAGTCTATGGCGCTCAAAGCGGAGCGTCTTGTGTTGGCCAAGACGCGCTACGAGATCTGCTGCCTGTTTCGCCGTAACGGTGTCTTCGAGCTCGTGCGACGGAGGCTTGCAGTGTTCAACCCCAAGCTGCTGTAAGGTGGAGTCAACCTGACTCAATATTTATTAGCAACAGTACTATGGAAATAACAAAGCCCAACATGCTTCATTGCCTGCTTCCCAACGTGTGGATTCCTAAGACAATCAACATCGTCTTGGAGCTGATTTGCATTAGGCTCCGAGTACTTCGAAGCATCACAACCATGTATTACACTCGTCCGGACTCCCCGGCGGGGAAGCAGTGGCTCACTGGCCATTGCTGCTGGATGCAGCAGCTGCGTGGAGCTTCAAACTCGGTGTGCCATCACGTGCTTGCGTCTCCAAATCGAGAGATCTTCCGCATGATCGCAGGCGCGATATGCCGCTTGTAGGCAATGCCTACTAGGCATAAGGCAACACAAGGCCCTCGCCAGCTCACTCACCCAACCCAACTTGGGTAACCACCATCGTGCGATGTTGCGGGAATGAAACTTGGTCTGCAACTTGTGTAGGCCAATCGCGCTTTACGTCCGCTGCGCGACTGGCGACTCCACATCGCGTGATACATCGATCCAGTCTGGATTCCAGACCCCGAGATGGCGCTGCAGATTTGGAGCAGCGTAGAGAGTCTACTAGAGACCTGTGTTTGCGATCATCACTTGGTGGTGTTTTTCGCTCGCTCGGTGTCAGGATAGGCAAAGGCGAGAGGGAGGAAGATTTGCGGTTGACTCACGAACGTCGGAAGATCCGGGGCTTCAAGAGTCCATCAGATTGGCGGGGTTGATGCTATCTAAAGCTTTTGCCGATGCTGAAACTGCAATGCTCACGAGCGACTGTTCCAGTCGATACCATCCACCTTGTGCTCGGGTTCACGAGATATGACGACGGTCAACCTTATACCTCGGTGCGCCGTGCTGCTCTCCTTGATTCCCGCCCTAACATCTCTCACCGTTCGTGTCTTGTTTTCTACTTGACAGCCACATCTTCGGGCTCAAAACGGATGTCCACTCAAACGTGGCTTTTGTCGACGACCAAACAGTGGCGTATCCCGCAGGCCACCACGTCGTCGTCTGCTCTCTCGACGACAAGAGACAGAAATTTATCGCCGCCACGGAAGCCTCCGAGGGCGTCACGGCGACAGCTCTAGCTCCCAGCCGCCGCTTTCTTGCGGTTGCTGAGCGTAGCGAGCGAGCGCTTGTGAGTATTTTTGACCTCAAGACACTCAAGAAGCGCAAAGTCCTGAGCTCGGCCGATGCCCAGGCGCGTAGCTACGTGAGCATGGCCTTCAGTGCTGACAACCAACTGCTTCTCACCCAAGGAGGGGCTCCGGACTGGATGCTGACGTGCTGGAACTGGTCCAAAGGTAAACCTGTGGCCGGTGTCAAGGCTCCACTGCATGTCATGGCGCCCCACGCGTCTCCAAGCTCGGCTATGCTGGTGTTAGCAGGCCAGTCAACGCTTCACACCATCGGCGGCAGTATGGCTCACTTAAGCTCTTCGTCTTCAGATGCTAATCTCATCGCGTCCGGTACAAACAACTCCGGGGTCGCTGCAGCCGCGACTGCCCCACCTCAGGTGTCTGCGTGCTCGTTTAGTGACGTGGATGCTGGTTTGGTGTGCGTCACAGGCGCAGGACTTGTTCGCTTCTTTCGAGTACTTGAAACAGCTTTCCGTCCATTGCCCAGTCCTCGAATGGAGAGTCACGCTTTCCTCGCACACGCATGGCTGAAACAGCGTGACGACTACTTAGTTGCTGGATCTGCTGCGGGAGATTTAATGCTTTTCCACGGAGGTGAATTTGTCACTCGCCTTAGTGCATCTCCAGGGCCAGGAAAAGCTGTTCACAGCTTGACTGCCACCACTAAGGGTCTTCTTTGTGGACTCAGTGACAACACTGTAGCCATGTTCGGGGTACTCTTAAGTGACAACGGAGAAAGCCACGCTGATGCAGCAGCACACACCACGTCGTCTGCTGATGAGGAAGATAGTTCCATGCCAGGATCGCAAGAAGATCAGTTTCTCGAAGATGCAGTGGACATTCTGACGCTGCAACGTTGCGTCCGCGTCGACAGTGGGTCAGGCTACGTCGCCACAATTGCCGTGAGCCCCAACGAAGATGTCGTTGTCGTCACTACTTCCAACGCTCAGCTACTCACATTTCCATATCAAATTCATACATCAGGGGTCCATTCGGGTGCTCCAGCTACTGCTCCAGTGGTGGACGAATCTGCCGCAATTGCTGGAACTGGTGGAGGCGCTGCTGGTGTAGTATCAGACACCGCAATAACTCAAAGTGAAGACGTCGAATACGTCGTTACAAGCTTTCACCAGCCAAGCGATCCCAACGCCAACAACAACGGGCCCAGCGGCGGTGGCTTGTTACATGTGACTGGGATGGATGTGTGTGTGCGCAAACCGCTTCTCGTGACCTGCGGTTTGGACCGCACCGTGCGCGTCTGGAACTATATCGACCGGACCTGTGAGGTGGCCAAGCGCTTCAACGAAGAGGCTTTCAGTGTAGCCTGCCATCCTTCAGGGTTGCATCTTCTCGTTGGTTTTGCGGATAAGCTTCGCTTGCTGAATATTCTCATGGATGATATTCGCTCTTTCAAGGAGCTCCCAGTGAAAGCCTGTCGCGAATGCCAATTCAGCACAGGAGGGCATCTTTTTGCGGCAGTTAACGGAAACACCATCCAAGTCTTTTCACTCTTTACGGGAGAGCTAGTTGCTACGCTTCGAGGTCATAATGGCAAAGTACGCAGTCTCTATTGGAATGCTGACGATTCCAGCATTGTGTCTGCGGGACTTGATGGCGCAGTTTACCACTGGGACCTTGATGAGGCTAAACGTGAAGCTGAGTTCGTGCAAAAGGGAGTATCCTATTACTCAGCCCTCTGTAACCGTGAAGGCACTGCAATTTACGCAGTAGGAGGCGATCGCTTGCTCAAGGAGATCGAAATCCCCTCATCTCAACTAACCAAGGAATTTCTGTGCGATGCCACCCTCGGTCAACTTGTACTATCAAGTTCTCAACGCTTGCTTTTTGGAGCTGGAGCGGAGCCGGACCGTCCAGGCGCAATACGAGCTTTCAAATTCCCTCTAACGGGGGAATCGACAGAGTTCCAATGCCTCAGTGCTCCTGTTACACGTTTACGTGTGTCTTTTGACGACCAGTTTCTCTTTGCCGCCGGTGAAGACGGTGCAGTGTGCATATTCGAGGTAAGAGATAAGGAAGGACGGCCAACGCGAACAACAGGAAAGGAGGGTGATATTTCTCTATCCACGGTGTCTAGCCTTGGTGGGAGCTTTGCAGGTGGTTCGGCATACCATCATGAAGGTTTCAGTGGGCATGGAGGCCTGGCTTCGTTTTCCGAAGAGATATTGGTGACTAAGTCGGACCTAGAGGAGAAAAACACGTTGATGCTCGAGTTGAAGAACAAAGTGGACGAGCTCATGCTTCACAACGAGTACCAGCTGCGACTGAAAGACATGACGTACAACGAAAACCTGAAAGATCTCACTGAAAAATTTACACATGAAATTGAACTCGAGAAAAACAAGTACGAACTCTTGAGAGAGGACAAAAATGACATCGAAATGGAGTACGAGGAGAAAATCAAGCAACTAGAAGAGCACCATTTGCAGCAGATGCAGGAGACTGAGGCAGCTTACCAGCAAAAAATCATGAAAGAAGTCGAACGATACCAGGAAGTATTGACTCAGCGTGAGGCGCAGTGTCTGCACTGGAAAAGCGAACAGCAGCGTCTCGTGACCACACACGATAAATACGTGGCTGATGTGACGGAAGACTTCGAGCAACGTCTGAATGAAGATCGTCAATTGCGCATGCAGATGGAGGAGGAGAAGGACGAGTTGGGGCGTGAATACCGTGAAACGGTGGCTCAAGTCGAGGCGGACGTGGATGAAGAGATTGAAGCACTCAAGAAAAAGTACGAAGACAAGCTCCAGGCAGAGCGCGAGGCTACGCTGAGGTTTAAGGGGGAGAATGGCATCATGAAGAAAAAGTTCTCCGCACTACAGAAGGATATTGAAGACCAGCGTGACCAAATCAAATTGCTGCTAGAAAAGGAAAAAGAGCTGATCGAAGCCATCAAGCAGCTCGAGAAAGAGATCCAAGCTTTAAAACGAGAGATCCGCGCGCGTGATGAGACCATCGGGGAGAAGGAGAAACGGATTTACGATCTGAAGAAGAAGAACCAGGAGTTGGAGAAGTTTAAGTTTGTCCTCGACTACAAGATTAAAGAGCTGAAGCGAGCAATCGAACCTCGCGAAAACGAAATCGCCGACATGAAGGCTCAGATCAAAGAGATGGACCAGGAGCTGGAGCTCTTCCACAAAAGCAATGCCCAGCTGGACGTGCTTATTGGGGAACAGCGTCAACGCATCAACTCGCTTCAGAAAGCCATTGCTGGCCACCGACAAGTTCTCAGTGACCAGCAAACATCAATGAGACGCTTCCGCTGCGACCTTCACGAGTGTGTACGGCATCTGCAGTCGCCCAAGGAGCTTGCCCTACAGGTGGCTCAACTTTACAATAAGTACGTCACTACCGATGATGGTGGCTCGACCAGCGCTGGTGCTGGGGGAGATGTGGAAGCTGAGATTCAGCTTGAGTACGCGCGGCAGAAGCAGTACCTTGAAAAGTCTGTGCATGTTCTCAAGCGCAAATATGCGGCGGACGCGCAGGAGCACCAGCGCGAAAACTTGCGAGCAACGTCCGACAATATGATCCTTATCCGCGAGATCAACGATCTACGCGGTGCTGTTGTCGCTGCTAAGAACAACCTTCAGATGGAGCGGGCCACGCTGGCCACTGCAGGTTTAGGCGCCCCAACAATGAACCAGGGGAAGACTCGAGGTACCAAGTCCTTGGCGGCGTCACTCGAAGCAGCAGGTGGAGATCCCGATGTGCTCATTGACAGACAGAGAACCGAAATCGAAGAGCTACGTCGGGCAGTGAAAGCTCTGGAAGACAAGTTGGCGAGTAGTGGGCTGGGTAATACCAAGCCAGACGGTGTGTTCCCACCCATTGGTCGCGCAGTGGACGGCTAAGTTACCGTACTACGTTGAACTTTTTCGATCTGCATGACTCGAATTTCGCTTCTTCAGAGGAACCTCGCTACGACGTACTTCGAAGTGCATGTTCGTGTTTTACTTTTCTCTAGATAAAGATATCCTAACAAGGCAGTACATTTTATTGGTAGGGAGAATTATCCAAACTAAAAAAAATGTACAGTATGGATAGTAGTTGGATTTCGATGTCACATGCGAAAAGCGTTTACACAAACAAGATCGATGTCAAGAGAAAGAAAAAAAAAACAGGACTTCGCACGCGAAAAAGCGTCCTCGAGGGGACTCGAACCCCCAATCCCCGCCTTCGGAGGGCGATGCCTTATCCATTAGGCCACGCGGACAATGCATTTTACAATTTGGTAAACAGTTTTCTAAGAAATTGTCCAGAACATCAATGCTCCTGTTACTGACTGTAAACTTGTTACAGTCAGGTTTGATAGGCATCATCCATTGTTTACAATTTGCAAATTACAAGTAAGTTATGCCTGTATCATAATACAGTAATACTGTAAAACGCTGCTCTTGTGCCGCTCACTGGGTCGGTTTATTGGTTTGGTTCATTAAAGCTAACGAGGGAGCAGCGCGGCACGACCGCCACGCGTCTACGAGCAAAAAAGGAATGTACAAGGCACGCCGGCGCAGCCCCGCCCTCTACCGCTGCCGCACCGCCACCTCCCCCAAAAGTATTTGCTACCTCCTACAGCGTCACACCCGGCACCGACGCGCCCGGTTGAGGGAATGTCTGGCCTACGGGGCTGGTCGCGACCTGTGGAGAGTGCGGCCCACGCGACTGCTCCAGCTCCACCTGCTGCTGTAGCGTGAAGCGTGGCTCAGCCAAGATAGGCACCGAGTCCTGGCGGTTGCGCGTCTGCGGGGGAGCGCCAGTCACTGAGTCGCTGCGCATCTTGGACGACACAGGCGGGATGGCAGCCGGAGCCGCTGTCACGGCCGATTCCTTGCGCATGGCCATCACAACCTCCTTCTGAGCGCGCTCCTCCGCTGTCACGCCTCCTGCCATGCCGTTGTTGCCACCCGTTCCAGCAGCGTTCGCGTAGTTGTTCGTGTTGGAGCGCGGGGCCTCAAAGAAGATGTCGCTCTGGCGGTCCAAGTCTTCCTGATCGTCGCGCTTGCGTGTGCGCACGTAGAAAGTGATGACAACCAACGCCAGCACGACCACTGCGGCCACAACAACGGGAACAATCCAGCTCGACGTGGACGAAGAGCTTGAGCTGCCGGTGGCGGCGCTCATGGAGCCTCCCGAGCTGCTAGGGGCCACCGTGCCATAAATTGACGTTGTTGAAGACGAGTCCAAAGCGGCAGAACTTGTCGTATCCGTCGAACCAGAAGTCGTAGCAGCCACCGTGGCTGTCGGCGACTCAGTCGTAGCCGCCGGTGCCGCCGTCGTCGCAGTCGGAGCCGTAGTCGTAGGCGTTGGAGCAGTTGTCGTTGGGGTCGGAGCGTCAGTCGTGGCTGTCGGCGTAGCAGTAGTCGTAGTCGGCGTCTTGGTGGTCGTCGACGGGGTCTTCGTGGTGGTCGCTGGCGTGGCTGTAGTCGTGGCCGGCGCAGTAGTAGCCGTGGTCGTCGTCGCAGTGTCCGATGACGAGTCCGTCTCGTCCGAAGACGTGTCTGCCGTCGTTGTAGTTCCTGTGGAGGTCGAGTTGGTGGTCTGCGCCGTGACGAGTGCCATGGCGCACAGCGCTAGCAGAAGCAGCGCGCACAATTTCCTGGCGCCCATTTCCTATTTCCTGTGCTGTCCGTGTGTCTGTCTACCTGTGTTTCGTCTACCTTCCGAGCCTTCCAGGCCGAGGACTGGTAAATACTCCGCGTGAACGGAGTGAGTTGCTTGTGGGGCGAAGTGCCGACGCCTTGGCTAGTGCGAAAGTCCTGCGCAATGAACGGAGGAGAGAGGGGGCCAAAGAGAGTCGGTCGGTAAAAGCCTGCGAGCCCGATTCCCCCCTCAAGAGAAGGCGCAACCCGACAACTCGACGGCCAGATGGCGCCGGCGAAATGGCATGAAATAGTACTGTACCCACTTTAGGCAATTTGCAGTGTTCGAAAACACCAATCTTGGTTTTCGCCATGAGTGGAGGATGTCAGTCCCCGGCGCAAAATGAGTCTGCTCGCTTGTGTTGCTCGCCTTACTTGGCCGCAATACTCACTGGAGTTTACGTTGCATCCACTGTATTTCGAGTCGAAAGACCTCCACGACTTGCACGATCCAAATTGGAATCGCGCACGCCACCCCCATCTACATGTACCACAACTTGTCAGGAGTCCAACGACCTGAAAGTACCGTAAACGTAGACCTGCGCCAGGGTCTTGGCTGAGCTGGCGAGGTGATACAAATCCCTTCATTGAGACCCCTCGCTGTTACGAAGGCAGAGTGTGCAACGAGCATGGCAGGGCACTGTGGTGGCATGGCCGTGTGGGCTGCTGCCACACGGTGTGGGAGATCACCTTGAAGAAGCGCACCGAGACTTCACCAGTGGTGAAGTCTGTCGTGAATCACCAGTGGCTTGAGCGGCTCAATGCCATGTACAATCACAACATGTCTTCCGTCGCATGCTCATTTTCGCAAGTCATGTGCCTTGAACGCCGGGAAAGATTCTACCGTAGTTACATGCATGAAGTGGCAGGATGTTCTGACGTTTTGTACGTGTTTTTTTAATGTTGTGCTAAGTGAATCACTTAAACTTTAAGTTAAAGTGATAGAGCCATCGACGCCGTGCGGGTCGGATCGATCTTCGCATACCTAGAGGTCACTTCATGCGATACTTTACACGATCAGGACACCAACTTCAGTTCAGTACTTCGAAGTAACTTGTTGCACTCTTCGCGCCATGTAACAACAGACTGTCCCATTCGAAGGTGAACTTTACCGGTACATGTACCTTCACCTGGGAAGCCAATTATTGCTCTTCTCAAAAAGGAATGGCAAGAAACGGTTCTCCGAGTGTCGTTCTATCGTAGCATCACTCCTTGCAACTGATGTCTCGGAAGTCTCCTGCCAGCACCCGTCCCCACGCCATCCTGCCTAGCAATGGCCACTCGGCAGCCCCTCGAGCATTCGTGGAATTTCACCCCTCCATGTCACTGGAGAACGTGCCAACGCTGGCCGATTGTCTTGCAGTATCATCAGAAGCAGTTCCGACTTCAAGTGCCCATGCACAGGCTTTATATGTATCGAATGGCGAAGACGCAACACTAGAAAGTGTTCTAGCTGATCGGCTTCACGTTTGGGCGAAGGTAGCAGAGGTAGGCTTGCCATCATTCAGGAGGGTACCATTATTGCTCTTACGTCGTCCTGAATGAATGCAGGTTATCGACAAATTGGGTCCTTCAGAAGCCTACCAAGGCGATGTCCATGCCCTACAAAAGCTACTGCAGTTACACCTCCTGTGCAATATCCTTTCCACTGTTGATGATTGTTTCATCCCAATGCCCCAGCACACGTTAGTTTCTGTAACCAATCTTACAGCAGCGCGAGACACACCTTCGCACTCTCCAGCTTACTTTATTGCAAGAAGGACGACGCGTTGAACCTCCCACCACCACCGAGACGTACGTGTGAAAGCAAGAAATTTGGATATCTTCAACCTGCTTAATGATTTGCTAAACTGATAACGGGGTACAATGTGCATGCAGCAAAAACGATGGCACAGACGTTGTTGAGGACATGTCTGATCTCAACGAAGTCGAGTGGAGTGAAGAGCAACAGCGGAGCATCGATATTGCTGACTATGACGCCATTGGCTTGATCGAGCTATCAGAACAATTCCCGTAACAATTCGTTAGGTAGGCTCCCCGTCAAGATCTTCCTCATCCATTGGGGCGCCATCCAGATCCTCGCCGTCAAGTGGCTCTCCATCGAGCTCATTTTCAACTGTGCCTCCATCTACATGTCGAGATTCTCCATTTAGGCTTTCATCGTCGTCCATCGGCTCACCATCAACATTGTCAATTTCTTCTTCAATCTCCTCGCCATCAATTTGATCGCCATCCAAATCTTCATCAAGCGACTTGCCATCCAAATCATCTGCTTCCGCAATGTCGTGGGGGTCTTCCTTCGTTTCACGAGGTGCACCATCGTCCGTGGTAGTCCTCAGGGTGACTGTATTGCTGCTATTTGGCTGGGTGCTAGGCATTCTCGCATCCACTGCTTGTCCTGGCAGAGGTGCTGTTGTCGGGGAGGTGAAATCCTTGAGCCATTGAAGCCGTGCTACCAACCTTTTAGCGTCCCCGGTGGTCATAACTCCCGATTGTCGACAGGTTTTCCGCAACCGCTCTAGATCTGCTTCTCTAATGTCATCGATGTTAACGATGCGTGTGGTGGCGTACTCATCTTCCTCCATTTTTCGCAGGAATGTAGCATGAAAGCCCACGAGTACTGCTGGGGGAAATAGACTCCAGTTTTCCCAGGCAGTCAACACATTTATCACCTTTTCCTTCATCGCATTTGCAGACATGCGGCCAACGATATTTTTGTGCGCAATGCGCAGAGTATCCATGATTTCAGGTAGGCATTCTTGAAATGTCGTGCGAAAGAGAGACGCGTTTTTCACAGCAGCCGAACTGTTATGTAAAATGTCGGACGTCAAATACAGCAGTCCAATTAGCGCCACGCCAGATTTGATCGAGCTTTTGAAAGACTCGACAATGATGTTGACCAGATCCACTGCCGCTTCAGAGTTATCCAAAGCGAAGCCCATCGTCTTTTTTACCGATTCGCGCTCCAGGGTCAAGTTCTCTAACAACTCCTTAAAATTGTTGTAGTCCTCACTTGACAATCGATTGCGCTCTCGTCCTCGCTCCATGTCTCGTGCTCGGGCAATTTGTTGCCCTGTCAGCATCTTTTCATCTTTCTCCTGATATCCTCGTCCGTATCCACTCCGGTCAACACACGTACCATCTCGACTTCGCTCATTATGTTTGTCACTACATCGCCGGTCTTCCCGAGAATTCGAGCGCGAGTGACGAGCATGCATCCACGAGTTTGAGGCATCAGACGACCATGAACGGCTCCGACCACGGCTTCGGCTTGTACTACGACGTCTGTCGCTTTTCCTATGACTTCTCTGGTCATCACTCGAACTGGTTGAACTGCTGCGGGAACGACGTCTGCGACTCCGGCTTCGTCGACGGGTTCTTCTGGGGCTTGTGTTGGAGCTTCGCGATCTGCTCCGACTATAGCTCCGACTTTTACTATGGTTCCGCTGACGTCTAGAGCGATAGCTAGACCGCCCAGCAGATCGAGAAGGGGATTCCAGCCTATTGTCAGGTGATCGGGCCGGCATCTTGGGTGGTATCCACACAGGACCATTTTGTGTCATCTGAAAAGGCTCAACTCGCCATGAGTGTTCGTCATCCCCCATCGCGAATGAGTAAACTCTCCACCGATAATACAGCGCTTCCGCAGATTGAGGCTCAAACAAGAACTTGTAAGCCTTATTGTTTGCTTCACGCACCCGGACAGCATTTTCGAATTGAAGGCCATCTGCTGCCACATAGTGAGCAAGGTGATCCACACGCCGTTTCACATCTTGATCGGTAGGAATTTCAATCGCAATAGTTTGCTGTCCGGTAACAGCAGCGTTGGGGTAGGATAGTGCAGGTGCAGTAGTACCCGGTGATTCCGTCGCTACTGATGGAAGTTGTATCCCTGGAGCGCTCACTCGGGGTTGAATTTTAACAGCTTTCCCCCATCCAACAATTATTGGCTGTCCTTCCAACTGCAGCAATGAAATCAGGAACGTATTAAGTGATAGTTTTGACACAGACGGCAGAGTCTAACACGCACCTCCTTGTTGTCCAAATTGACACGAGCATCATCAGCATCGCGTCGCTCATAGAAGCTAACAAATCCGCAGTTGCGCCGACGCGCTCGCTCTTCTTCAGACCGAGGCCACATGATCTTCACCGAGTAAACCTCGCCATAACGTCCAAATTCCGTCTGCGCAACACCATTCCTCAGCACTTTTCACAACACCCCAGCGTTGTCTTCTCCACAAAAACGTACCTTCAAAGCTTCCTCCGTGACTGTCGGTGCCAAGTTTCCCACGTATAAATTCGTTGTCTCCGGGTCCCCATTATCAAACGAACCTTTCGCTACGCCTACAGCTTCCATGGACACAGGTGCAGGCCCTTTCTCCTTCATCTCCTCTAGAAATTCGTCGATAGCCCGCCGCTTCTTAGGTCTCTGCAGCATTTGCACCTGGTCTTTGCGCTGCCTCTGTTCGGCATCCGTCTGTTTGATCTCTTGCAACATTTTGTCCATTTTAGACGTCTTTCTCCCCAAAGAACCAGAAGAAAAGGCCCTGGGTTTCGTGCCCTTAAGCTGGTACACATCTCCACTTTGCCCCGTCGAGTGGCTGCTGCTCTGTGTTCCTCCTCTCACAAACGCTTTGCCCTTGGCCTCGTCCTCATTGTCGAAGGATGCCACGAACGTCGCGTAGATATTGGCAGCTTCTTCGTCTGCTTTTCTCTTCTTAGCCTCGCGATCTTCTCGCTCCTAAAGTTACTTCTGCCGTCAGTCAATCTAAAGCTATAAACTAGCTCTGCTTTTATCAAACCTTCTGGAACTTGGTCTTTTTCTGGTGACCCAAAACAAACCGCGCCAGCTTGTCATCCGTGAGCGCCGTAAGCGAGCTTGGCTGCATCTCCGTCTTCTCCATGCCCCACGGCAGCTGCGGCGCAGCAGGGGCGTCGGCAGGCGGCGCCTCCCAGCGACTCGGGCGGTTCCGCCCCATTGGTGTTTGTTGGCAAATGATGCGGAATTGAGTAAGTGGACCACACCATTAATTATGGACCATAAATTATGGCCCATAATTATGGGTCTGCCCTGCTGGCAACGCAACAAGTTCAATGCACTTTTGTATGTGGTTTTGCCTTTATTCGTGCTGATCACTTTAACCTTGCGTTTGCTCTGCACTAAAGTGTTTCGATCGTCCACTTCTTCCGTTCAGAGCACACCGTACCGCGTCCAGAACGTAGAGGTAGAACCATTCACCTTGAGATACGACGCCTAATCCTGGCGCGACTGCAGCTTCTTCGACGTGATTCCCTTAGGTGTGATGATGTGCACGACGGCGCCCCAACCAGAGAGTGCATCACGGTTGCAGGCAGACAGCAGGCACTGTGACAGCGTCTCGAACAGATCCTCCTCCTCCATATCGGGTTTGTACATGGATTCGCACATGCCGTAGAGCGCCTCCTCCATAGTACCAGCCACCACAAAGTCCTTCGTCATCATCTCACAGCCCAAACAGTCCATGCTGGACAGGAAGGGCTTGTTATCTTCAGTCAGACCGGCGATGACGGGCTCGACGAACCACGGGCCGAATCTCTTCTCGTACATCATGTTGGATAGCAGCGCACTCAGCGTCTTGGGCTTGATATCACGCTCCTCATTCATCTTATACATGTTGAGCTTGAACTTTAGTAGCTGCGAGACGGACTGCACGTCGGTGGCGAGGCCTGCCAGGCCCAGGAACGTCTTATCCGTCACGCGGAACACCTTCTGGAAGTCCATGGCCACCGTCTGCGCCTGCATGCCTAGTCTGGTATCGCTGCAAGTGCGCAATAAATACGCTGTTAGTACTGGGGCTTGCGCTGGGAATGGATGACCAATGTGGAGCTTGTAGCGTACCAAGCGATTCCGACGCAATCTTTGCCAGCCATGGCGATGATCGCCGCTCCGTTGTACGATAGAATGGACTGGTACAGGCGATACAGGAATGCGTTAAGGGTAAGTAAACTGTTTATCCATGCAAAGTGTAAGAACGCAGAGGTTTCTGCTTTGGGAATGCAAGAGCCACGCACCATGTTGTCTTCGAGAACTTCCTGCGTAAGATTTCTCTGCTTGTTTGCAAAAGGGGGAAGTGTGGATCTTAACGGATGTTGCTCGAACACTGGAACAACATTTTTGAGGTTGCACCAACAGGGTCTCTATTTGGTGAAAAGCTGTACTACTGTTCCTGCAAGTTGCAACTGTACAGGAAGGCCTTGTAGAGTGCAAGCGTTTGCTGCATTTTCACTGAAATTGCTCGTGCATTGAAGTCTCAGCAATTGACCACAGCCGCTCAGTATGATTTTTTTATTTATCTACAGCGGTGAAACACCACTCGTGGTCTTTGGTCAATGTAAGTTATTTCCTAGGGCAACAATTGCTGTCGATTGGCAGGCATCACAACCCCACAATTCTAGACACGCAAACAATCCACGAGCATGCAGCATAGCACAGCGTCTTCTCCTTCTCCTTGATGGCACATCAACCAGAGAGGGAGTGTGGCCCACAACGTCCTAGAGCTTCTGCATTCCTTCAGTCTTTTATCGGTCTTCAAACTGCAACTGTTAAGTTCGTCCCGTATGCGTCCAATTTCTACCCAAATACGGGAACTCCCGTCTCGCATCAAACGCCGACACCGTCGCCGAAGCAGCTCCGCGTCCGACGCGCCCCACCCCGCGCTGGCCTCGTCCGACTCGGAGGCATCCAGCGCTGGTGAGTCTCTGCCTCGCCGTCTACTACCGACTGCTTCGCTGTCGCTTCTGGCCCCGCGGCGTCTGCGCCGTCGCCGTCGACGTCCACGTAGTCTCAGTCCGACTTCCGTGAGCTCCGTAAGCTCCTTCGGCTTTAGCTCCGCTATGGCGACAACGATGGTGCCTTCTCCACCTTATATGTTGGGAGAGCGCCCCACTCCAGCGCATGGCGGCTCGGGCGCTCCCTCCTTTCGCCAAGTTCCGTTCGTACGCGCCAGTGAGCGAGTGGAGAGTGGAGTTAAAGTCCGCAAGCAGCTTCGCAAGTACCTCAAGGCGGCGTCGGCCACACAGCACATGGTGGCGCAAACGCACTTAAGTGACGCTTGTCTGCCTGCTCTACAGCCACAGGAAGTAGCGCAGTCCTGCTTCCAGGACTTTTTCACGCAGATGCGAACGTACAACCAGGTGCTGGGCAACAAGCACTTGGCAGCGAGTAAAGCTTACATGGATATGACCAAGCCGCTGGAAAACTCGGGCAAGTCGAAACGATGGGCAAGAGACGTTTACAATTTCGTGCAGCGCTGTGTTACCGACGTGCAGATGGCTGAGAAGAAGATGGACAAGGCCAGACAACGCGTTGCTCGTGCGGCGGACGAGCTCGCACATTGGAAAACAGTGCTAGCTGCCAATGAAGCGACATACCAAGTCCAGCCAAACAACCCAGAGGTGAAGAGAGCGTTCCAGACAGCGCAGTACCGCTTTTCCAATGCCTTTGGAGAGGATGAAGCTGCTGGAGCGGAGTACGATGATGCGAGGACGATGCTGATCAGTGCGATTGCGAGGCGAGATGAAGTCGTGGAAGAGGCTTCAGAGCTCTCCCAAAGCGTGGAAGAAGATCGATTGGATACGCTGTTGATTGTCATTGGACAGTTTGTGGAGACGAAAGTGGCGATTTTACAGGCAGAGATCGAGGCGATGGCGGATTTGCAGCGAACTCTCAAGGCCATGGACCGCGACTCGGTCGTGCAGCAGTACATTGTGGATAGTATGGCTCCAGAGCTGACCCACCGACACGCCAAGGCCTTGAGCTTGATGGAATGGCATCGGGTATCATGGCGTTACGAGCAGCAGTCACGGCAATCAGCTGAACCTGAGAGCTATCTAGCTCTTTCGTCTGCAGAAGATATTACCAAGCTGAAAGCCTCGGGCGTTTCTGAAAAAGACGTGGAGGTTATCAAAGATTTCGTATCGAGTTGCTTCGTCGAGCCTGAGGCAGCGCTTCTTCCGTCGGCTGCGTTTACCTCGTCTGGGACGTCGTCTAAACACCGCGGCAAGTTCACAGATACCTCCGTTTCTACTTCCCAGTCAATGTATCGCCTAGCAGTCGTACGGCGTGTCGTACTCGATTGCCTCACACATCAGCGAACACACGATCGCGAACTGACTCGTGAAGGCTTTTCGAGGCTCGCGACTGCTCTGCGTTTGCTACTTGATGCTTGTCTTGCGCAGAATGACACACGCTCTACGAAGCACTTGATGAATATGTTGCAGACTTTCTACCGCAAGACCAGTAAGGACGGGCAAGAATATCTTCACGAAGCTTTAAAAGACCATGCGGCATGGCGGGTGGCTTCGTTCTGGGGAGATGCGTTACTCGAGAGTGTGGCGGAGGAGCTCAGCAAGACGTCGATGGACACGCCGTGGTATTTCCTACCTGACCCTGAACGTGCGCAAAAGGTGTTGGAGGTGCACAATCTCGTTTACGGCCAAGCATCGGCGTTTCTGTATCATCTCTCTAGCTTTGGCTTTACTCGACGGCAGCTTCTTCAATACGCTCGCAATGTGAGCTTTGCCTACGAGTTGGGTGAGGAGCAGCGCATTAGCTTGCTTTCGTCTGTTCAAGGAATGCCGCTGGAGCGTTCACAAGAGGACGAGTATGAGGAGAAGCGTGAAGAACCTATGTGGATGGAGGAAGACGATCGGCTTCGCCCTTCTGAACGTGACAGTGAGCTGTCTGAGCGTGGCAGCAGTAGAGTTCCTGCCACACGAACTGCTGATGTGCAGTTTACGTCCTTCACGTTACCAGATTGGTCATCGTTCTCAAGTGGTGGAGGGATAAGTGGAGCAGTCGATAGCAGTGTGTCGAAGTTTGGACGTGGACGTGGAGAATCGAGTGCCTCCAACGCGACAACTGTAATTGAAGGCTCAACCACGGCGTCATACGTTGGCAGTGTGCGCGATTTCGAGGAGATGAAGGTCATCGCTTCTACCGTGGTGGGTGAAAATGGCGACGAATCGTGGGAAAACCTGTTCGGTGCATCGACCGCGTCCGGTACTTCAGCAGGGGACGAGCAAATGCCTTCAATACTAGGGATTGATGAGGATTCGTCGGAATCCAGCGACAAGCACAAGGATAAGGACAAGTTGATGAAACGCCGCAAGAACTCGCGCAAGTTTAACGATCAATTACGACTGGCACGTAGCATTCCACTCAGTCTCCGTATCCACGAGGAAGAAGAGACCACTGAACCGATGACAGCACCACCAAAGTTTGAGCAGAAACAGCCACCACTACCACCAGGGCCACCACCTCCGTCATCAGTGCCGATTCTTCTTCGACCCCGTTCAACTGATAACGTCTTCATTGCTGTCTACGAGGAGGCCGACAACCTCCCTCCCACGCACAAAAGTGCGTACCATACGCCTCATGGCATCGCAACGGATGAAAACGGAAGCGCGAAGTCGGAGAGGAGAAGACACCGGAAATTACACAAAGCGCGTTCTGTTGCCAGCATCGACACGTCCGTGCTTCGAGCCGAGACTGAGCAGGTTTTCAATAGCAGTCGCTCCGCCGCCAGTCCGGCCACTGGAATGGACCAGATCAAGACTATTGCTGCTCGGATGAAGCAGAGACGCAAGGAAAACTCCAACAGCAAGATCGAATTCGTGGCGCTTACACGTACGCAGAGTGACGCAACGGGGTCCACGTCTCCGTCTCCTGCTGCGCCAACGGAGCCGCCCATTCCAGACAAGAAGAAGGAAGCGACGACGCTGTCGGGCGTGGCAGCTCTCCGCGCTCGCTTCGAGAACAAATGAAGCGGATACCTTAATGAATGGGACAGCTACAGTAGTAAATCCCCACGGCCACCGCTAGATAATCAGAAACATTCACGCACTTAGACGGTCGGGGCCAGCAAGTGAAGAACAATTAGTGACTGCCATCTAGAAGCGTCTGCGCTCGTTCTTCTCTCTGCGTCTGTCCTGTCTAGAAGCGACCACCAGCCTTGGGAGCCTTTCCCTGGTACTTGTTCGGCAGCTCAAAACTGGACTTGGTGTCGCCCGAGTGCACGAACAGGCGGCCGCACACAGGCATGATGTCCCACTCGAGGCTGAGCGTCACGTTGGCGCCGCGCAGCTCGTCGTGCTGATCAGCCAGGAAGTACTTGACGCCTTCGTCCTGGAACTGCAATAGACTGGCGGCCTCCTTGGTCTGCACGATCTTGTCCCAGATCACCACCTGGTTGCGAGCGTTGCTGTTGCTCTCGAACTCGGCCGTGACGTACACGAAGAGCTGCTTGACGTTCCAGTTGAACACGGAGCTCAAATCTGCAGCCATACACACGTACAGAGCATCAGTTACTACATGTAGTGGATACTTTAATCCAGCTCTAAAGAAACGGTTTCTACCAGCGTCCAAGTCGAAGGAGAGCGTGGCGCGGTCCGCCTTGTCTCGATAGTTGCGCAGCGAGTGCAGTTTGGTCATCTCCAGACGACGCACGACCGGCGCAGGCTCGTGCAGGAACGTGCTGATGGCTGTGAGCGTGCACATGATGGCCAGCGCCATCAGCGACGTGAAGAACACGGCGTTCGCGCGCGTCCAGACCGAGTACATGCTGCAACTTGCCACGCGGAGGATATTCGCCTAATGGGGGGAAATGGCGATCTATTATTGGCTGAAAATGAGTTTCAGGCAGTTTTTCAGCAAGAACAACACCAGCATTTTGTTTGTTGGTTTGTATTATTACAGACATCGCTTTGACCAACGCACTGACACCCTGCTACATTCCTCTCTGGACTACCGTAAGCTGCCGCTTCGTCGTAGTGATAACTCAGCTTATACCGCTGAAGTGGGGTTGGTGGTCGCGAGCATCACGACTGGAGGTTGCAAGCGGTCGACGCCGGCGTTTACGAGTTCCGCGACCAGGAGCTGGGCCGTACGCAGGCAGCGTAGGTGCATGATCGTGTTAGCTGCTACCAGCATCCCCACGAATAGCCCAGCGCTGCTTGAGTAGTAGTACGTGGACTCCACGTCCTCGTCATCGATGCTGTTGTCGCTGTCACTGCCGCTGTTGTCCGCGTACGTGAACATGCTCCCCGAGAAGACAAGCGTCACGACCAACAGCCACATGTTGAGGATCAGCATGACGTAGTTGGCCCAAATGTACCAGCGCAACCACTTGAGCCGCATCGCATCCACAGGTGGACGTGAGCCGTAGTAGCCCATAAACGCTGTCAGCAAGCCCAACGTGCCTAGAATAAACGGCTGCAGGAACAAAAAGGTCGCCACGTAGTACGCCATCAAGCAGCCCGCCATCCACCGGCACTTTTGCAGGAAGGCAAAGCGCATATTGTCCGCTTCAATGTCGCCCGAAGCTCCAACCGGGGCCATCGTCATGACTGTCACGTACGGTTGGTTGGGGTTTGCGCTGTTGAGGCCGCTGTGGTAGATGCCTTGCGGGGCGTTGGGGTTCACAGGGATGTTGCTGCCGCCGGGAAGATGAGACTGGATATGGCTGATGTTGCCCAGAGGCTGAGCCACAGCGATAGGAGGCAACATTGACGCCATTTTCATTGCCGCATCAGGTGTCGGCTGGGCTTCCAGGTACGGAGCATTTGAGGACTGCACGTCTTCTAGAGACCTGCTAGGGGCCGTTGTCTGAGGGTTGGCGGGTGCTGGCGTCGGACCTGCGGAAGTAGGTGGAGCTGGAGGCTGTTGCTGGTTCGAGTTGTCTGGGGTGTTCATCCTGCGCCTTCGTCTACGCTGCAGTCGAGACAAATGATGGTCGGAAGAGATTCCTTGCAAGGCGGAGAGAGCAAAATGACCGGAAAAGGCAAGTATTCAGACCAGATTGACCTACGCATCGTTTTAGCCAATTGCATATCTCTAAAAAGAGGCAGTGTAACTCACAGCTGCTGTAACTGTAACCTGAAACGTAACCCT
Organism: Phytophthora multivora; assembly: GCA_001314345.1. Taxonomy (NCBI): domain Eukaryota; phylum Oomycota; class Peronosporomycetes; order Peronosporales; family Peronosporaceae; genus Phytophthora; species Phytophthora multivora. Next base: position 126,569 of record LGSM01000016.1, on the reverse strand, counting down.
CGTCGACACGGTTACTCTGACGCACTCATGGCGCTGATGGCATCCACGGCGCGACGCCACGCGCGAGCGTTCGCACCTCTGCGCAGTCGCCACTTCTCGCTGGCCGCACCCGGTCAACCTCCTTACCGCGTCCTGTTCTTCGGCACTGACGACGTGTCGCTCGCTACGCTCAAGTCGCTGCATGCCAACAGGTCGGACCATCTTTTGGATCGTGTGGCTCTCGTGACCCGAGCTTATTATCTTCTGCTCGTGTATTTTGCAGCAATGAAGGTAAAGGTGACGACCGTCTTATTGAACATATTGAGGTTGTGTGCCCTTCCGACCGTCCCATGAACGGGCGCAAGAAGAACGAGCCCGTACCCGTCAAGAAGTTCGCACAACGCTGCGGTCTGAAGATCTTTGACACACCGTCGCACCTCAAGTCGCTCAAGACCTGGGACTTTCCCGTGACGGATAATTTCGACGTCGGTGTTGTTGTTTCATTCGGCTACTTTCTGGTACGTGGCTGTATGAAGTTGAAGATTTGAGATCAAAAGATTGATTGCCAATTTTGTGCTTTGGTGTTTTTGCAGCACCCGCACATGCTGAAGAACCTGCACCACGGCGCAATTAACATGCACCCGTCGCTCTTGCCAAAGGTACTGAATGGGCTGCTGCATTGGGCGGTTAGAAAGAAGAGAAGCTGACGAATGTGGCTTTGTTGTACATAGTATCGGGGGCCCGCACCAATCCACCATGCTCTGTTGAACGGTGATTCAACAACAGGAGTGTCGGTAATTGAGATTGACCCGAAGGCTTTTGACGTCGGACGGATTCTTCTTCAGGAGCCTTACGACATCAAGTCCGGGATTCAGTGTCAGGAGTACGGCTAAGTGGTTCCCTTTGATATTATCGTAAGGGTTGGTGAACTAACGCTCTGGCGTATTGTTACTCTTTAAAGCCTCGCTAAAGAGCTTGCAGCGTTCGGTGCGGATTGCATCGTGAAAACTCTGACTGAATTGCCGTCGCGAAAGAACACGGCGGTAGTGCAGGACGACTCTGTGGCTTGCAAAGCTCCGAAGCTGACGTTCAAGGATGGTCTAATCTCTTTCAACGATTCCGCCAGTGATATTTTCCACGTAAGGAGCACTCGCTATCAGAAAACACAGAAGCTCACGTGTTATTTACTAACGTTTTGCTTATCGTTGTTTGCCGAATGTCACGTAGCGTTGGCAGGCACTGAGTAGCTCAGTCGGAGTGAATGTGCAATTCAGAGAAAAGGTGGTTAAGCTGATCGAGATCCGGCTCCCAACCGCCGAGGAGCAGCAATCTGGTACGTGTTGGTATTGGACCTGTTGGACTCGGTTTGTGTGGTGTGTTGACAGCTGTGTACCTACAATTGCTAATTGTATCCTTGTATTAACGTTAGTTGAGGCTGATGAAAACGCCAACGGACCGGCAGAGGCAGGAACTTTTTTCTTTGAAAAGAAGCGCCAAGCTTTGTGGCTGCGTTGTGCAAACAATTCATGGCTGCTGATTATGAAGCTGCAGCAGGCGGATCGAAAGGTTGGGGCAGCAATTGATTTCTGCAACGGATACCGACTGAAGAACATGCAACGCGAGCGGTTCGAGAAGGTCACTACTGGTCCTATCAACAGCAAACTGTAGATGATTCGAGGTGTTGAAAAAACCTCGAAGGTTATCAGTTTTTTTCTCTTTATTTGTTTGCATCGTATATCCAGGATTGTACGTTGGGACCCAAAGTTTGGGGAACTTATGGAATAAAAAGGATGTGCATTCGCGATGCAAATAGTTCGAGCTTTCACGACGTCAAAACGTGGGCTACGGGTGAGCGTCCGATTTACTGGAGCCAAGAACGTGGTGGTCCAGGGCACTGTGCAGTCTTGTAGACGACTCAGCTTGGATAACGTAAGTGCTGGTCGCAACCTGTGTTCCTAAAATCAACGAGAAAACTGCTAGAAGCGATCTCAGTCGATAATAATACTTAAAATATAATAAGTAGAACATTTCTTCGCATGCCACAAATGTATTGAGTCAATGCCATCAACGGAAGCGAGAGCGTATAGTTGTCGAAAGTACCTTACTCATTTTCAACAGCAACTACAATTTGTAGTACCGGTATGATAAGCTACAAATGCAGCACTACATGTACATGTGCGGTACGGGTACGGGTAGTCAGTCGTTTGGGGTGGAGGTCCTAGAACAACGGTCGTGCTCATCATAAATCCATGTTTCTTTCACGTTTTCTAAGTGTTGCTGGGACAGATTCACTCAATTCCTCTTTTGAAAATTTAAAAAGTCAACTTCTGCAAAACTGTCAAATCCAGATTTACTGAAAAGCACGATGCAAAGTCTGGAGTGTGCTGGCGGCAGCCAAGAGATAGCAGAGCTTTGAGATGTTGACGACGACGATACCTCCTTGCTGTGCCGACTAACAGTACATGTAGAGGCGTGGAAGTGAGCACATCTCGCACGTTTGGAGGAAGTTGCTACTAGCAACTTGCTAGCAACACAAACAGGGCCAAAAGCGAACACCAAAATCAAAATTATCTTTAGTCACGATTGTACAAGCGTTTTGACTCAATGCCCATACCTTACTGATGCATACGAGCTCATGAGGTTTTGTTTTCACAGTTTTTCAGCGGTACATGTACGTGGACTACGAACACAAGAAATATACGTCGCCGTAAAGAAAAACAACGTTTTGAAGGTACTGTTTTCTGACTGTGCGATGAGCAGCACCAAAAGCCACACTAGAAAACGATCCATCTGTAAATTCAGAACACGTTCTGCATCACAATCGTTGCAAGTTGCAACAGACGTATGGACAGATATGTACCTAGATGTTGTCAAAGGATGAGGTTACAATGTACCGGTACAAGTGACTTTCACGTATCACAATAGGTAGCCCGAATATCTGGTTTTCTTGCTGTCAGGACTTTCCCATCTCAAGATCGAGTTTCGCCATTACGTATGAGCGCCCGGCACCAACTCCTCCGGCTGTGATACAGTGGAGCCTCTATGGAGCCTCTACCATAGATCTCCATGCGACTATGGTACAGGTCGCTGTCATCTCGCCCGGCACAACGACTTCCGGTCACTCTCACTTTTACCTTCAGGTCGACTCGAGCCCTTTCAACCCGAATACGTAGTACTTTCGAAGACAATGCTGGCTGCTGCTGCTTTCGCATCTGCCGCCATTCTACTGGCATCAGCCCCGAGCGTCGATGCTCACGGTTACATGTTGATCCCCGAGTCCCAGTTCAAGGGCTCCGCAAATTCCGCTTGGATCGTGCAGATTGACCCGGTGTGGGCTAGCGACAAGTGGGATGGCAACAACCCGCAGAGTGTTGACACGTTCAAATCTCTCAAGGCCGCCAACAACTTCAAGGACCTGAAGACGCTGATGGACGACACGTCCGTGTACGGCGCCGACTGTGGTTTCACGAACCCGAATGGCACCCCGCAGCCGATTCCAACGGACGGCAAGGCCACGTTCTCCCGTGCCCTTGTGCATGTTGGTCCGTGCGAGATTTGGCTTGACGACAAGAAGGTTCTGTACGAGGACGACTGCTTCAGCAAGTACGGAAACAAGAACCAGGACATCAAGTCGGTCTTCCCCGTGGACTACTCGTCCTGTGACAACGGTGGCTGCAAGCAGATGCGCTTCTACTGGTTGGCTTTCCAGGGTCTTAACAAGAAGACCGTGTGGCAGTCTTACAGTAAGTTTCCTTGTGCTCTACACTTTGGATATGCGTTACTAAAATCTCTGTGTGTGTGTGCTACTACAGAGGACTGCATCCCTCTCAAGGGATCCGGAGGTGGCGGCTCAACGACATCACAGACCTCGCAAAAGTCCTCGTCGACGGGTGACGTCTCCCAGACGAACTCCAGCGGTGACTCTAACAGTCCGTCCAGTGATGATTCCAACAGTCCGTCGAGCGGTGACTCAAACAGCCCGTCCAGTGGTGGCAGCCCACCTAGTGGTGACTCGCCTACGACGCAGGGTTCGTCTGCTGAGACCCCCGAGGTCACTCCTGCTCCTTCGTCCAAGTGCAACGGCCGAAAGCGTCGCTACTAGGCATCGCAATGCCAAGCCAGTGTTGGGTGAAGATATTGGTTGTGTAGCTTCTTTGGTCGGGTGTTCGTTGGCTTTACATGTAGACAGCTACGGTATATGATACAAATTCAATGGAAATGCGTATGTGTGTGCCGCCGGGTCGATTTCGGATCGAATCATTGTTGCGCTGCTGGGTCATTTGTTGCAGCACTACTGACCGTGGCATGTCGTGTGGCGACTACTAGGCCATCAGCAATGGCAATACTGTGCCATACAGGTCCCGGTACTCCGCCACAGTCATCAAGAGCTCTGAGGTCTTCCGGTAACCAGCGACTTATCCGTCCGCGTGCTCCGTCAATTCCGTTAGGCACACATTTCCCCCACTGAAAGACTTGTCCAGTCGTAGCGACAACCGCCGTCGATTGAGAGCGTGCAGTGATTAAATACACTCGTCTATCGACCTCGTTCTCTTGAGGCAAAAGTACTTGCACCGGTTCGTACGCACACCCCGTGGCCGCCACAACGGCGAGGTGAGGTTGAGACTCGTCAATGCCGAGTTGACCCTCCCAGTTGCTGCCAAAAGTAAATACCAGGCCTGTTACGGACAACGCAACCGAGTGGGAATCGCCACACGCGATATCTAGTACAGGAGTGATGCCTACAGGAAGACGCACTGGTGCAGGCTCAAGTACGTGGGGGTCAGCGGGGGAACAGTGAGCCCCCAGTCCAAGCTGACCGTAGATATTGGAACCCCACGCGTGTAGACCGCTGCCGGTTAGTGCCAATGCGTGTTGAAGACCACAAGCTACTCGAAGAACCTTTTCGGGGGAATGAAACCAGGGTACTCGTTCAGGAGTGGCGCTTCCTCGGCCTAACGGTGGTGCAGTCGATGGCGATGCGTTTGGACAACTATTCCAAGTGTAGAGTCCACCTGAAGACGAAATAGCCATGAAAAAGTGCTCCCCCGCAGCGATCTGCCGGAGATCTCCAACATCAGCGATCGTCTTGGCGCGTGCTAGAAGCGGCCTCCCTCCCAGTAAGCCAAAGCAATCGCCTGCCGGATCCATCTCTAACATTCTAACGGCAGTAGCTGTATCCTTCATCTTGCTGTTGTCGTCACCGTCGCTTTGAACCCTCTCGACACCGGAATTCAGCAAAGCCTCCAAATACTCCGAGTTGTCTGCGAGTACTCGATACGGTTCCGGTGCTCGCCACTGATGCAATTTGCGGCCAGTACTCGCTGCAAAGGAGGCCTTACTGGAAGCAGCCGCAACGATATTCCGTAGCCCCACTCTACAGACAAAAGCTAACGTCAGTTCAATACTTCACAGGGGTCGAGGCTGCTCTCGTACTCTTCCATACGGATCATCAGAAGCCCTCGGTCGTCCTTGTCGGACCAGCGGAACGGACGATAGAGGCCAGACCCCGACAGCTCATCTTCTGTCTCTGCAGTGATGCCATGCTCGCCCTTCTCAACCTGGTGGTTGCGCCGTGCATTTTCTCCAAAGTGAGTACTCCCCAGTACGAAGTTCCCGGCGTCTTTCGTGTACAGCAGACAGTAAAGTCGCGAGCAGTTGCGCACTTCAGCGTTGCGCGCGTGAGTCAACAGCGTACGAGTCCGCATCTGCAGCAGCTCTCCATCAAACACACACGCGAGCACATCGTAGCACGGAGAGTACCGACGACGCAGTGATACAATCGACTGCAGCGAACTGTCCTCCACTTGAAGTTCACTTTGGCTCAACTCTAGCTGAGCGGAGGATCGTGAATCCTTTTCCACTGCAGACCCTATAGTTACTGTACCACTAGCTTTAACGGTCGTCACCCCTTTTGACGGCGACGTGAGGTGGCCAGCGCCGGAAATGCCGCGACTTGCGTAGTAACTGGCGAACTGCCGGAGCTGCTGGCGCCGTTTGACCGATACGATCACATGGGCCAACGACACGTTGATGTGTTTGCGCTCCCGTGCCGCACCGCTCTTGGTCGCGTCAATTGCACTCGTGAGGTACATTTTGCGCCACATGACACGGAGGAAATCCGCTTCGTCGAGACTCTGGCGCTTGGTCTTGAGCTCGGCCACAAGCTCCAGCAAGTCGCGCTTGACATCTCCAGCTGTAAACGGGGCCAGGGACCGCTGCAACTCTGCTGCACTCACCTGGCCGTTGCTTTCGAGCTCGTGGAACAATTCCCGCAGCTCCACTTGCGCCTGCGCGTAGCATGCGACGTGGTTCGGGTCCATTTGCAGTGCAACATACCGGTACACTTCGCGTCGTTTCACCCGCTCAGATCTGAGTCAGTTCTTATTTCAACCAATAAAAACACCAAAATAACATTATTGGCTCAAATATTGCAGCTACTCTCACTGGTTCCAGGGAGAGGCATATTGGGACCATCATGGCGACCGAAGCAGGTGCGCTTACCTGCTCTATTGAGGCCCCGTTGCTCGATGCAAAGGGGTGACTATCTTTGCCTGCTTCATGGTATGCTGCGGCTAATTTTCCTTGTCTTTTACGTGCATTTCTGTGATGAATATAAGCAGTGAAACACTCTATTGACCAACTGAAAGACGATGTGGCTCAAGTGCAAGGCAAAGTGGCTGGCATCACTGCTGCAGTCGAGGTGCGTTGCCTGTTATCCCCTGGATCTAGTCGGTTGCATATGATACACAAAGACTAATGGTTACTGGTGTTTTGTGCAGACGGATCTGTCCACGGAATCTGGCATGACCTACCTGCAGGTGAAGAACCACGCGCTGCTGACGTACACCAAGATGGAGCTTTTTTTCGCTTTGCTGAAGGTAAACGTCGAGTACTACAATGGTTTGTGCCGGCACTGTCTCTTACGTTTGCGTGACTGTCGTTGAACTTTAGCTGGAGGAACCGGGCAAGGTTAAGGAACACCCTGTCTTTAAGGAGCTTGTACGCTACCGCACGTTGCTGGAGCGTATCCGTCCACTGGACCGCAAGATGAAGTATCAAGTGGACAAAATGCTCAAAGTGGCGCTTTCCGGTGGCAAGGGCCTGGACGAGTCTCTTAGCTACGCGCCGAACCCAGACCAACTTGCTGCCGAGGATGGACAGGACGATGGCGAGGACGGAGACGAGAGTGGCCCTGGATCCAAGGACGGTATCTACCGCGCGCCACGAATGGCATCTGTGCCGTACGAGGAGGAGGAGCGCGCGCAGGTTAAGCAGGCTAAGAAGGATGAGCGCAACCGTAAGCGCCTGCAGAAGAGCACCATTCTGGCAGAATTGCGCGAGGAGTTCAGCGAACGTCCAACGGAGATTCTGACGAGCGGTACAAGCGTTGTGGACAAGGAGATCGCCCGCGAGGAGGCCGAAAAGAAGGACTTCGAGGAGTCGCGCTTCGTGCGTGTGGTTACGTCGCGCAAGGACAAGATCCGCAAGCGCCAGCGCGAGATGGAGGCGAACCGCGCTGACAATGTCGGCTCGATCGATAACTTCGCCGCTGTGCAGGATATTCTGTCCTTAGACAAGAGCAAGCATCGCATCCCGACCCCCCGCGAGCCGAAAAAGATTGGCGGCAAGACGGGTGGTATCTTTTCGCATGTTGATGCTCCGGTAAGTCTTCGTTATCGGTTGTTTGTTGGAATGCAAGTGCTGACTTGGCTTGCATGTTGTTTACTATCTTCAGACCGAGAAGAAGCGCAAGGTGGCGCGAAGTGTTGGAGGTGGTGGGGCGACGCATGGTGCCTCCGCTGCTTTATCAAGCGCTACAACGTCGTCAACTGCGACGAAGTCTGGCAAAAAGAAGAAAGTGGTGTTTTCCAACATGTTCTCGTGAATATGTTGAAAAAAACACCACTCTGATAAATAGATTTTGCATTGCACACAATACAACTAGCACTTCAGCTCTCACAGACTGCGGATGCTCGCTAAGTGCAGCGTGGGCAGCCAAGTGTGCGACAGAAGATCTTGCTGTTCGATTTCCATCTCAGGTAAAAATGCTATCGCGCAGGCCCTCCCCAAGCTGCGAGTGAGATGTACTGAAGATGCTCCGAATCCCCGTTGATGATCAGGGACTGATCATCAGGCGCTAGGAGTCCGTAACCCCCGTAACTCGACTCGGCAGTACACACGTCATGCAGACGGTAGGAGCTCCCGTCTTGGTGTTTGTGAGGGCGAACAGCATTAATAAACTCGTTGATGGTGCCGCCATTCGCCCACTTGCCCTAGACCAGGCCATCGAGCGCTTCATCAAGCCTCCAAGCGTATCGGTGAACAGTGTGTCGATGGCACCGAACTTGTTCAAGCGTTTAATGTCTACACTACATGTATTGCCAAGCACGCCACCACAAACTCCGTCGCCTAACCCATTGAATCCTTCGCCAGCAGTTATGTAGTTTAGATTTCTTGGCTTGAACTGCTGAAGTACATGTATCAAAACTTTCTATTCATGTACATGTACACCACGATTTATTGTTGTATCAAATACTATGTAGTACCTAAGGTTTTGAACCACAAGAAATGGTTACAGTACCCAATAGCAACTTGCTGCCATGCAAACACTCCGTAGGTTGCTTTTGCGTCGTTTGCTTGCATGCAGCTTGCATTGCAAGCGTGAGTCACGCTGCGTGACCATCGACTTGCTGGCAGTGCCAGCACGCTTCAGCGGATCAATCAAATCTCGCATCGTGCTTGGATTGTCCATGGTTGACATGTCGCGCAGAAACGCAAATGCGAAGAGCTGCCGAAATTTACCTCATTAAGTTGACGAAGTATCCACGCCACAAAGTAGCACCTAACTGAGTAATGTCGGATGTTGTCCACGTAACTGACAATGCCAGCTTGACATCGCTCTCTTGCCGAATCGTGATCGTTGTGCAGGAATTGAAGACCCGTTATTATTAATAGCGTATGCATGAAATGAAATATTGAGGGTCAGGACTGCTTTTTGCTGACACGCCGTCTTTAGGCAGCAACATGCATGTTAAAACAATGGGATAGTATATTTTTTTCTAACCTAAGTTCTGGATAAGAGTGCTTCGTTTTGAATCTTCTGTTAGACTACTATCCAGCTACATGTATTCACATACCGATCCAAACATGATGTGGCCAGTTTTGAGGAAAGTGTTGCATGACCAGTTGGACTAAGCGAATTCCATCGTATTCACAACTTGGACACCCTTGGCATTACTGGCACATGTACTGCTCTACTGTAGCCACCGGGAGGGCGATCCCTACCGCGGAGCTGAATGTCGATGGACTAATGTTTTGCTTGTAGTAGTATCGGACAACAAAAGGGAGTTCTTGCGTTGTACCGATAACAAGTTCTAGTAACGAAGATGCAAGTTGTTCACGATATGGCAAACATGCTTCGATGGACTGTTATTACTACTGCAGCAGTACTGTACTACTGTGGCATCGTGACTAAGTCTCGGAAAGCAACAGTTTACTTTAAAGCATAGGTACGAACACGATCACAATAAATACATGTAACTTTTGAAGCTACTAAATTGACGCTATTTAGCACGGACGGATACTTCAGCCACTTTTCCGTTCAATCTTCAGCAGCCGCGTATTTGCGTTTCTTTGGGACATGTCGGCCGCGTTGGATAAAGCGTCAAGAATTACGTTAGTAAAAACAGGCACTCTCCGAAATAGAACACAAAAGAAGTATAGAGATGACTGCTTGTTACGCATGTTGTCGGACCCGCAGCTAACGGACTTGAGCTGCAGCGAAGTATCGATGTCAGTGAGCCCCTTCCTGATCTAAAGAGTCTTTAGTAACTACCACGTAGGTCGCCTTTGCTCTTGCCTCTCGGCGACAGCAACAAAAATGCAATGACTAGATGTACATGCCCGCTGGGCTCTGCCGTGAACTGTACTGTAGAGTTCTTCAATGCGTCCAAGTCGGCCACCAGATTCGATGCCCTGGTTCTCCTCACCGAAATTTCGGTTGGAGCAGATCAAATGGCTTTGCAACTAAAATCGTGTGGCGACTCGAAACGACTTGAAGCGCTAATCTCCCAGCGGTGCTTCGTACCGTAATATGATCTTTCCTGTCGTTTACGAACATGGCACTCCTGCCTGAATCCACCACAATGACTTGAAAACAGTGGTTGGTAACCACTGGTTGCTCTGCATCTCGCATCCGAGTCGGCTATCTTGCCGTTTAATTGTCGGACGTGGTCCCGTGTCTATGCCGGGCGGGCCGACTTTGGCTAAGTATCTGAAGTAGCGGGGCTACTTTGAATGTCCAATCAGAGTGATGGCGCTACGCCGTAACCAATCAACGCCATGCGGCTAACATAAAAAGCCTAGGTCAGGACTAGGGCTATCTGTGGTCAGATGTAATTTCCTGCCGGCTCCCAAAAGCAGGAGTCATTTCCGATTTTCCACTGCGAGCCGAAACGAGGCACCGCCAGAGCAAAATAAAGAAGGAAAGTTTCATACTCAATCCAAGACAACACCAACTTCACCATGGGCGACAACAAGATGCGTAAGCGACCGGCTTCCTCCAACCCGGACGCGCGCGGGGGCAACTCGGCCGCGCCCGTGTTCCTGCAGAAGACCTACGACATGATCGAGAGCTCGCCGCCGGCTGTGGCGTGCTGGAGCGAGACCGGTACTTCGTTCATCATCAAGCTGCCGCGCGAGTTCGCCAAGACCATGCTGCCGCGCTACTTCAAGCACAACAACTTCAGCAGCTTCGTGCGCCAGCTTAACTTCTACGGCTTCCGCAAGCACAAGAAGGACGAGATCGTCATCTCCACCGAGGAAGACGAGAGCAAGAACTGGTGGGAGTTCTACCACGAGAAGTTCCTGCGCGGGCGCCAGGAGATGATGGCCCAGATCCGCCGCAAAACGTACTCGGAGCCAGCTTCGCCCGACCACGAGGAAGTCGAGACGCTCAAGCAGTCGGTGCAGAGTCTGCAAGGCCAGGTGTCGGAGCTCATGGGCCAACTCTCGGACCTCACGGGTCTCGTCAAGAGTTTGCTACAGGACAATCAGACACCTATGTCCATGCCGAATCAACGAGCTCCCAAGCGCATGAAGATGAACGACGGCCCCGTTCCTGTGCCCAGGATGTCAGTCTCACCTCCCGCTAACGTGATCCCGGAGACCTACGTGCAACAGCTGGAGCAGATGTCCGTGCCGGCCCCACAGCCTCGACAGCCACTGCCCAACATGATGCTGGATCCAAAGACCCAGAACCAGCGGACTAGAGAAATGTCTCTCATGGAGTGGACGGAGTCGTACGGCATGGACTACCTGCTCAACGAGTCGGGACGACCACTGCCGCTATTCACTGAGGACATGCTCAACTACGACTGAGTATATCAAGTCTTCTAAACGCTTGGGAAAGGCAGAGGAAGAGGTTGGCAGCTCTGTGGGTCAATCCTCCAGTGCAGGGAGCAGAGGAGACGTATATATCCTTTTATAAATATCGCCGGGCAGCCGTTGTTCGGGGAAACGGGTTTACCAAGAAACGCGGCTGCGAGACCGAGGAGTTTCTCCGCTACGGACAAGACAAGGCGAGAAAGTAGTTAGCTGACTGGCTGGCTGCTGGGAACCTTCGAGCGAGGTAGCTTGATTCGAAGAGAAGGCAAGGCAGACAGGAAAGTGAAGTAATAGTTAGTAGTAGCACACGCGAAAACCATGCTCTTGCACCCGAGAAATCCGTACGAGTACACTAAAATGATGTTACATGTACTGCCGTATTCTGTTGTGCTCTCCTGTGTTTGCCGACCTTGCGTTTCGTACAGCACATGTATTAATACCATTGTGTTTTAGATATGGTTGCAGAGACACGATACAGTTCGCCCAAGAATCCCTGGCCCATCGGAAAGCTTACAGTACAAGTGCATGTATGTTTCCACGTGACGATTGATGGCCCTTACCCCTGCGACTGTCATGATCGAATAAATATTATTATGGTGTTCTCCAGTGCATACCCCACCGAAAGCCGGCAACTTGGATTTGGGCAGTATTATTCCCTCGGATTACTGACTAGTATTTCAGACACGATGGCCATGCGGTTCCACCAGAGGCGCTTCTTCGCGTACCCGAGTGGCGCCCCAAACCTGCACACACTCAGTTCCGTGGCGTCCCATAGGTGCGCTAGTATCTGAAGTTGTACCTCACCGAGTATCTCGCACTATTTCTCAATGTGCACCATATTTTTCTGGACACGTATGCACAGCTACACATTGGTGACAACGGACCGATGCGTGTTACTCCTGGGCTACGGAGAGGCCGGATACAGCCTGCACAAGCTTGAGGCTGGCGCTCTTCGGACTGGAAAAGCGGTCGTAGTGGCCAGTGCTGCCATCGAGCGGCCAGCAGCGTGCCAAACGAGAGTAGCAGTCGCTTTTGCGGTCGGAGACGATCTGTTCCTACAGGTTTGGGCCCCCAACCACGAGCCTCCAGGCAACGGAGAAGATGCAGACGCTTCTGATTGTGGGAAATTTGAACTGGAGGCGGCACCTACCTGCATGTTCAGTGTGCATGCAAAAGGAACGAATGGAGACGAATTCTACGGCGTCATGGTGTGCTACTGTGACTCAATGATGGCGTTCGGGTATATTGAGAACGGGAAGGCCGAATCTACAGCTGCTTGCGCTCGTCTGGATAACGAACAGTTCGCAGGCTTCTTCCCGGAGTTTGGGACGTTCTCGCATACGATTCTGGCAGTAGATATCTTCACGTCTCCTGGAAAGGATCAAGGCTGGATCGCGTTTGGGTGTGCCGACGGGTATTTTTTTCTGCTGGCATTTCCACGGCTCTATGCGCAACACTGACGCTATTCATTTGTGTTTTAGTCTGGTGCGCGTGTTCCATGGACAGATGCACGGGGAATGCCTAGGTGGTCCATTCAAGAGCAAAGATCTGCAGCTGAACGGTCCTGTGACTTCTGTTGCGCTTTTTCCGAAGCAAGAGTCAACAGCAGAAGAAGTTGCTTCTACTTGGTGCTGTAACCTATTGGTGACATGTGCAATTGGCCAGGCAGTAGTGTTCGAGGACTTGTTTAGCACTTCCGACGAAGGAAGGCATGGCGAGGTACTGATAGACTCAGATGCCTTTGACTCGATCTTCGCCGGTGTGACTGCTGACATTGATCTGGTACACTTGCATCTGACTCAGATACGCTTGGATAGCAGTTTGATTAACTTAAAATCTGATTTTGTGTCTTGCAGGACGGAGAAGTTGAGCTGTTACTCGGAACAGACAGTCAAGTGATGTTGGCATACAAGAAAAACACAGACAGCGACAACAGTCATGAAGAATTCGATGATAAGACCATGAAGTGCTTGCAATCAAGTGCTGAGGAATCTGCAGGTGGAAACAAAGATGCAGCGTCTCCCACAGCTCCAGGCAGGTCTCCCAATATCTGGAATGACTTGGACACGATTCCTGTTGTGGATGAAGACGTTCATTCAGTACTTGAGTCTTCGGTGGTACGACGACGAAAGTGGCAAAAACTGTCCCGGTCTCACTGGGATTTGGAGACGTTTGGAGCCATTTACAGTCTCCTGTGGAGAGATGTGAACCGCGACGGAGTGCCAGAACTCCTTATTGCTAGCTCCACTGGGATTTACGTGTATGAAGCCGACCCAGTTCTCGTCATCGACAAGTTGGAGCGTGTGCTAGAAGCATTGCACACATCTTCAACAGCGAAGTGATCCCCATCACCAGCATCCATCATGGTCACGTCTGATTTGTCAAAAATAAGGTTGATATTTTTTCAATTGGTCAATATTATCTTTACCATAAAAATGCATATGCTGGATGATAGTAACTCACCATCCTGATGCTAAATGCGTCTTCACTCTGGAACTGACACGCAGGAGATGATGCTACCGCTCCGCTCTGCTGGGCGACGCTCTCTCGCTCGCCACGCGCGACTGCTGTCCGTTTCAGGGACGCCAGGCCACTCTGAAGGCGTTTCCGCAGCCTCCAGTGTGAGTGCAGACTCTGAGGCCAAGCCGGGACTCTTCCAGCTGCCGGACTTGCACACTCCATCGGATTTCCCCAGACTCACGCAGGACGTTAAGCTGCAATGCCATCAACTACGACAGAAGGTATGAGTACTATAGTACTACTATTAACTGTGTTGGGGTGGTCGTATATTAATTAACGTAATTCTCTCAGTTGTCAGCGTCTTCTCCAGGACTACAGACGCTCCGAACTCTTGACGACATTTCCAATGCCATCTGCTCGGTCATTGACGCTGCGGAGCTCTGCCGCAACGTACACCCCAATGAGTATGCTATAGTACAGTACTTTCAAGCAGTTAAAGTGAATATTCACGTGGCTGTGGCTTACCAGAAACTTCCGGAGGGCGGCAAGTGAGTGCTTCACAGAGTTGTCGGATTTTATCCAGAATTTGAACGCTGATGTGGAGTTGTATCGGGCTCTGAAGACGGTGACAGAGGATAAAATCGGCGTCAAGAGCTTCACACCGGAGCAACGACGGATGGGGATTCTGCTTCGGAACGAGTTCGAGCGCGATGGCATCCACTTGTCACGGTCAGACCGGCAGAGGGTGATTTCTCTACAAAACGAAATCACGCAGCTCAGCATGCAATTCCAATCGACAATGTACAGTGCTCGAGAGTACGTGGAGGTGCCGGCGAGACTCCTGCGTGGGATGCCACACAGCATCACGTCTGTGTGCGAGCGCAAATGGATGAGTCGCGATACGCTGCGGGTCCCGACGGATATGCACGTCATGAACACGATTTTGAAGTGGGTTGGCGCCCCTGAAGTGCGGCGGAAGATGTACATTGCAGCAAACTCATGCGCGAAGGACAACCTCCCAGTTCTAGACAAGCTGCGGGCTAGGAGACATGAATTGGCACAATTGTTGGGGTTCCCTACGTACGCTCACCTGGCAACGAGGTACGGCTATAGCTGCAGTATGAATGGATGTGTTGTCCGTACTAACTATACCTTGAACAGCGATCGCATGGTTGGATCTCCAGAGGCTGTGGAGGGTTTCATTGAGGACATTGCCAAACAACTCATGTCGAAGGTTCGTTGATATGCTGGCGGATCTCGTTTGGTACTGTTTATTTGACTTGTTTTCGTTCTTCTTGTCAGGCTAAAATGGAGCAGCAGCTGTTGCTGGATGCCAAGCGGAAACACGAAGGCCGGTCAGTCAAACACGTTTACATGTGGGATTTACCTTACTACATGGGAATGCTCAAGGCCCAGAAACACCGGATCGACTCGCGCGTCATCTCGGCCTATTTCCCGCTTGAAAACTGCTTGAAGGGGCTGCATTTGCTGTGCTCGGAATTGTTTGGTCTGGAGCTGAAGCAGGTTTCAATGCTGAATGCGAGTGAGCGCTGGCATGAAGACGTAGTGAAGCTCGCACTGACTCGGAATGGCGAAACGCTGGGGTACATCTACTTCGATCTGTATCCTCGGCCGAACAAGTACAACCACGCAGCTCACTTCACTATCCGCTGTGGAAAGCGCCTGAACGAGACGTCGTACCAGAAACCTATCGTCGCCCTCGTGTGCAACTTTAACAAGCCTGCGCCGGACAGCCCGTCGTTGCTGACGCACGCTGAAGTGGAGACGCTTTTCCACGAATTTGGCCACGCGATGCATTCGTTGCTGTCTCGCACGGAGTTTCAGCACCTCTCGGGCACACGCGCGACGCTGGACTTCGTGGAGACCCCGTCGCACTTGTTCGAGTATTTTGCTTGGGATTACCGCGTGGTCAGTGAATTCGCCCACCACTATCGGACAGGCGCTCCGCTTCCTGCTACGATGATGCAAGGCCTGCGTTCCTCCAAGACGATGTTCGCAGCGATGGATACACAGACACAGTGTCTGTACTCCATGCTGGACCTCCAGCTCTTCGGAGAGCAGCCTTTGCCATGCAACCCTCCAACCACGACGCAGATGCTGCACGAGCTGCAAAACTCAAGCACGCTGGTACCTCATGTGGAGGGCACATACTGGCACACGCGATTCGGCCACCTTATCGGCTACGGTGCTGGGTACTACAGTTATCTGTACGCTCGAGTGTTTGCGGCCGATATCTGGCACACCAATTTTGTCGGCACTAAGGGTCCGTTGAATCGCGAAGCTGGAGAGAAATTGTACCAGAAATTGATGGTGCATGGTGGTGCCAAGGATCCGAACGATCTTCTAGTTGACATGCTTGGCCGCGAGCCTTCTCCAGCGAGTTACCTGCACGAACTGGGAGTTTAACTGGCAAAACAGTGGCAGATAAGTGTACAGACCTGGGGTTAGCATGAATAGTTTGCAATTTCTGGCGCGTTAGCTAGGTAGCTGTGCTCATATAATAGCTGGTGCGATGGGTAGCTCTCGAACAAAGTGGGCATTCATCACATCGCCCAGCAGGAAGGGGACAACGTTGTCTTTCTGTCTATTGCACGACACAACAGGCTGCGCATGGGGCTCCATCCTTGCCCACATCGTCCGGGTTCGCCACGTTCGCATGCTGCTTGCTGGCCATCTCCACGTGCATGGAACTGGTAGTGGAGCTCGTGGTGCTGGACGGTGCGGCGCTGTCTAACTGGTCAGCGGGCACAGCCGCGATGTTGCCCACTTTCTGCTTGGTCACGTCCGGGGATTTCTGCGTCACGAGGCCTCCTGCCTGGCGCCACAGCAGCGCGTCAACCCAGAACGTGGCCTCATCATGTGAACGGGCTTTGATAGTGTACACGCGCTCATTGAGCTCAATGGTGAAGAGTCCAGGACCATCTAGTTAAACACGATAGAATGGAGAAATGTCAGACAAACGACGTAAAAAACATAAAACTTGAAGATCTGGAAGCCTCACCGACGTGGTCTTCTTGGAGCAGCGTGATGGCGCCGACCTGAGGCAGATTCAACGCGGCCAACAGCTTCTGCCCTTGTTTCTGCAGCGTAAAACCCAATTAGTGACGTATTTTAACGATAAAAACTAAAAGCGCATTTCCGTACCTTGTAGTAAGTGAGGAAGCAGCCATTGGTCTCGAACCACCGCTTCTGCCACTTGCCCTCGCGCGTCTTTTTGAACAAATAGCCTGCAATTACGATAACAAACTCCTCAGTTTAATGCCAGCAATGTGAGGGCATAGCCGGACGGACCGCGGATCTCCTCGGTGCGGAAGTTGGCCGTGCCCGAGCTGCTGGGCTTGTTAGATGGCGACGAGGCCACGAGCTTGACATCCATGCGGTCGGCCATCCCGTACGCTTCTGGTTCTTCCTGTGCGGCCGCGATTGGTATATTGAGACCGGGGGTTGTAAAGCTGGAGTAGGGGTGACAACCCCCCACTGAAATGCTCTTTAAAGTTTAGATGTTTAAGTTTGAGGATGGATGGCATCGTTGAAGAGGTCGTGGACCCCAAAATAACAGCCGTATCAGACTTTAACAGTGAGATTGTAAGGACAAAGGTACCCATCCCGGATTTTCTGATTCATATCGGGAGTCCGCTTTAATTTGGGTACCGGTAATGTAGTTTTGGGCATTTTGCGAAGTGTAAAAAGCTCGTATTTTTTGCTGAAATCCACACGTTTAAACTGTATTATCCACTATCCATTCGTTTACTTTTGCTTCATGTACATACTTTTGCTAAGAGGATATCCAGGGGTAGTCATCGTTTGACGTACCAAATACATCCCACAACCACGCATAACGGAAGTTATGCATAGCGGAAGTTATCGGGACCGCAAAATACAGTACACTCGGCAGTCGGCGATTTCTACGGTCACTTTTGCATTCGCGCACCGAAATGAGAAATTGCGATTTAGCAGGTGTATGCTGTAGGAGAGTCAAGATGTAATCGCCTCATGTTGGTGACGCGATTGCACTGGGTTTTGGCAAAGCGCCGTGTGCTCGGGATATGGAGCGTTTGAAATGAATGATGAAACTCGCCCCCAGGTCAGCTGGAAGGCTACAGTCAGTGTGCATTGGTAGCATCCACGTGCATGTGCCTTAGATCACTGGAAATCCTTCGACAATGTGTGCGAAGTGGTAGGATACGTTATTGCAGGAACTGAACGATTGCCTGTCGACGACTCGCGCCATGCATGTCCTTGTTGCTTCGGCGGTCTGTAGTGGTTGAAGTTGCTTCTTGCCACTGACCTCGAGGGCTCGAGTCAAGCCGCTACGCTGTACATGTACGTCATGGTGGCCGACCTCATTACACGTACAGCTGGCTCCGAGTCAGTGAGCTCTTGCCACATCTACGAAATCCATCTTGACCCATGATCCCGAGATTCCAACGCGGCCATGTAAAGAACCTGATCGCGCTGAACCGTTAAACGGTGAGCGCACCTTTCCACTTCGCGTGACGACGGGTTAATCCTGCACATGTCGTCCAAGACGTTGCTGTGTGCTGGCAAGAGCTTAAGACTACAGCTCGTTCTTGGGAAAACAAACACAAGGCCGTGCGTGGCTCAGGGCCGAAGTGTCACCGCGATTGGCGGACAGTGGGACGTCGGTCGGGATTGGTGGAAGCGGCTTCAACCGTTGCAGAGCTCTCCGCTACGGTCCGAAAATACCTATGCGAACTGAACACTTTAGTGCTGAATGAATCTACAAATGCACATGATATTCCGGAACGTAGGGCCGTGACGCGCCTTGCTTGTCACGCCGGACACTCGTGACGACACTGATGCCATTGCCAGAACAGCGGAGGAAGGCGCAGGCGTCTTCATTCTCTGCGTCGCTAGCTGTCTCTGCGGTCATATCCACACACTCCCCGCCAGTAGCAGGTTCTGCTTGGTGCGCTCTACCTACCACAGCCCATTGCGCCTCTGAACTCTCTTCAGAGTCGGAGAAAACGCTCAGAGATTCGCATCACGGTGCTCCTCGCCCTAGTTAAAGGCCAGGACCAACACTCATGGCCGTCACCATGCAGACGCAGGTCAACTACGCCTCTTCCCTGTCGTTGCGCGCCACCCCCGTGTCTCCGGTGGTCGCGCCGCCAGAGCCGAGGAAGTTGAAGAAGAGCGAGCCTGCCAATTCCGCCCTGGTGCTCGTGGCTGTGATCTTCTTTGGTGTATTGCTGGCGCTCGTGCTCATGGCCTTCTTCGCCTACGCGCCGCTGCTGTGTGCGTCGTGGCTCGGCATCTTCTACGTCATTGGGCTCTACGTCTCTACAGAGTCCAAATGGCGCTGGCACGACGCACAGGAGTTCGAGAACCGCTTCTGGACCGGTACAGCCTTCATGTTCAGTGCTGCGGTGCTCTACATCAAAGACTCGCCCCTTGCGGTGGGCCAATGGAGCTCCTCGCTGGGTCTCGTGCTCGTCTTCGGCTTCACTTCGAGTGTGCACTACTTTGACCGGTTCCTGCACCGACAGAAGATCAGTCGACGCCCGAGACTCAAGCAGACCACAAGACAATTATCCACTAATTTATTCAAGTACAAGGCCACGGCCGAGGAGAAGACGCAGCTCGTAATGGAGTGCGTCAGTCGCATCGACCGCCACTATTTACCCAGCACGATCAACAACATGCTCAACCTCGCAGATGTCAAGCGGCGGGAGCTCAAGATCTACCGGATCCTCGCGGGGGCAGCCAAGGACGAGCTCAACTACATCCTCACTCACACGCAGCTGGCGCTGCTCTTCTACAAGGTGAAGGACCACTCGAAAGTGCGTGAGGACCAGAGTCGCACTTTAATTCTCGACTTGCTATGCACCACACGACTCGCAGACTTGTCCGTGATGTCTCGAGCGCTGCTGCTGGACGCTTTGATGGTCATGAAGATCAGTGCACACCCGATGGCGGAGAAATGGGTGCGAAATATCATCCTAAAGACCCAGGGGGACGATCTGAGCAACCTCAAGGCGTACACGGACGCCAAGGGCGACTTCCACAGCATGCACAAGCTCGTGTTTAACGACATCCGAGACTCGACGATCCGCGCTGACATTCTGAGCCACATTCAACGCGAGGCGAAAGTGCAGATTGCGCATATGCGACTTGGCACGAAACGTGGCCGGAATCGCAAGCAGCAGGCGTGGAGGAAGGTGCTGAGCGATGTGGACGACACGCTGTATTCTTCCGGTGGTCGATACCCGGCCGGTTTGGACACGCGCTACCCTCGCCACACGCTGTATCCTGGTGTCTTACCCTTCTACCGGGAACTGGACATGGGAACTGTCGGTCCTGATGAATGGACGGACGATCGAGTGGGGAATCTCGTCTTTCTATCAGCGAGGCCGCACGTGTACAAGGACGTCTCCGAGAAGAAATCCTACACCAAATTCGCTGCATTGCACGAAAAGATGGGGATGCACACGCTCCCCACGATGCTGGCAGGTAACCTCCGGTCGGGTCGAGCGTTCATGTGGCAAGGGGATCTCGAGCCCATGGCGCAGAAGAAGTTCGAGAACTTCTGCGAGTTTTACCAGCTTTACCCCGAGTTCAAACACGTTTTCGTCGGTGACAATGGCCAAGGTGACGTACGTGCAGCCGAGCTGATCGTGGAGAAGTTTGGACCTGATGCTTTAGAAGCAGGATTTTTCCAGCGGGTGCAGCCTGTGGAGAAGATGTTCAACTACCACTCGAAGGAGGACTTGGAGCGCTGGCGGAAGATGAACATCATCTTCTTCGATACATACGTCGGCGCTGCAGTTGAGGCCTTCCGTATGAAGAAAATTCGCCTTGGTGGACTGAAGAAGATCTGCGACGATGCAGTGCAATCCTTTGAAGGGATCAACTCCTGGCTTACGCCTCAGAGTCGCGAACGTGCTCGCCTTCTGCTTAATCGCGATCTCGCAGCTGCAAACGCACTGATGTCGACGAAGTTTGGTCCCACGCAGTTGGTGATGAAACCCCAAGTGTTTGCTCTGAATTCCCTGGTTCGTACACCGATCGGACGTGGAATTGTCCGCAAGTTCCGCGGTACCGATGGGATTTATCAGGTGGATTTAACCGACTGGCCTGCAGCTAAAATGACGCAGAAACGAGTTCAAGCTTTCTTCCCAGAGGACAGTCTCACTGCATACGTCAGCACGGACATTTCCCCCATGGCCAAGAGCTCTTTGCACTACGTCAAGTTCTACGTACCGCCTTCTACTCAAGTTTTTGAACCACATGCTCTAGTGAAGACGCTTTTCGGTATCGGGCGTGTGATGAGTTACCGTTCAGAAGACGATATGTACACGGTATCAATCCCTGGCGACCAGAACATGCTCCACGTGACGGCTTTTTTAAATTCAGATTCGCTGCAGCCTGCGGATGATGAATTCTTAAAAAATTACGCTACGAGCGGCTCTACGTCTCCGAGAATGTTTGCTGGCGTGCGTTCCGGTATTGGTTTCATCACGAAAAAGCTCATCACGTTTGTACCCGGTGGATCTGGAGTTAAACCGTTGTTTGCATTGGCGGTTGTGGTTGATTCGCCATTCGGACGAGGTGTGGTTATCAATTTCCGGGAAGAAGATCGCGTCTATGAGTTACGTTTGTTTCAGAGTGATACCAAAAGCAGAAGCGGGTATTTGGCGTCGCCTATTAGTGTATTCGTACAGGAGCGAGACCTTCAGCTGTCTCCAGTTTCTCCGCCTCGAAGCTTCTTCTCCATGCTTGGCTTGGGCTCGGGGAAGAACGCGATTGTACCAGTGGCAGATCCCGTTCCAGTTGGCTCCCGTGTTACCACAGCGTACGGCAAAGGTATCATTCGCAGTTACCGTGGGGTGGATGAGGTGTATTCAGTTGCATTGACGGATTGGACTCTTGCGGATGACCATCCTGTTCTGGCTTATCTTACGAAGGACTGTGTCCGTCAGGTTCTTCAAAGTGTTCCAGCTCTCACTGAAGAATTTTCACTGGAGAAAAAGGTTGCGTCACCTCCGGGAAGTGGAGGTATTTTCCATTTGTTCCGCTATGGATTCTCAGCTTCTTCTGCGGACGAAATGGCCCGCTACTCTGAGCTTGGCATCCAGCGGCAAGTCGAAACTGTGTTCGGTCTGGCCAACACGACCATGAGCAAGCCGTATAACGGATGCTTGAAGGCGGCGTTGGTGAATCCGGACTTTGGCGGGGCTGTGGCTTACGTCCAAGTTAACGACACGAAGGAGATTAAAGTGGCTACCCCACGAGCAAGACGTAACACGCTGGAGCTGCTCGTGAGTCCGTTCAGCTACTTACTATCAGGAAACAACGAGCACGACTCAGCTATTGATCCTGATTCGAATCTCCCCAAGACGCTCTTCCCTACGGGGTTTCTCGTAAAAACGCCGTTTGGGGAAGGCACCGTACGCTCACACCGCCGCATTGACGATATCTACGTGGTGGATCTGCGAACGATGGTCGGGTATTTCCGTGTGAGTAGTCTCGAACGCCCAGTGCGAGGTGTTGTGGGTCAGCCGGTTGATACAATTTACGGTTCTGGAATGCTGGAACAAGTGCGAGAAGAAGACGGGGTACACGTGGTCGTCCTCCGACTTGGCCTTACAACAGCTGAAGCTCGCGCCTATTTGCATCCGGCCAGTGTTATCGGAGCAATCAAGGCTTCGCGAGGTGATGTGGTGATGACTCCGTTTGGCTCCGGAGTTGTGATGCAGTACCGATCTCATGACGGATACTACCGAGTGGCGTTGGATTGGGACTCGAACGGCCATAGTCACACCTCCGCCTTCATCAGCGAGGACAGTCTTGTGCGTACCGGCTTAGCTGAGGACAATTCCACCACGTGCATCGTTATGTAAATATTTGAAAAATTAATCTAAAGGTTTTGAAGAAGTGAGTTTTTAAACTGAAGTATTTTTTCACCCAGGTGCACACCCGACCAACAGATTTACTGGCCGCCAGTTACGATTCTGTTGATACTGAAAAATGCAGCACCGGCTCAGTTGCGCTCAACGCACAAGCAGCTTCACTTTACGTGCGGAATAGCCAGCAACCCACTGGCACCCACGGACGGTTAGATTCGAGCGAATAGGTTCAGGTTGGCCGACCAGAAGATATTCTTTCTGTCTTCTGTCCGATAGGTTTGCTTTATCAGGCGGTGCGGGCTGTGGTAATCCAAAGTTAGACGTTAGGTGAAAAAAAAAAAAACTCAGCACCTTCCCAAATTGGCAACTTGCCACTAGCAATTCATTCTTGAATTTGCAGTCCTGTACACTCAACCGTTGACCATGCAGACGCCAAGTAGCGAAACGAGCTATGCGATTCCCGTCATGACGCCCCAAGTGAGCATCCTGGTGCTCCCAGACAAAGAAGACCCAAAGGAACGGAAGATGCGGGACGAGAACCAACTAGTCGGTGCCACACACGTGACTGACATTGCCCAGGAGACCGGAAAGAGCTGGGACGTCCCGTTCTTCGGCTGCTTCTCCAACATCGTGCCCAACTGCTGCATGTCCACGGTTTGCCCGTGCGTCTCCCTCGCCCAGATCCAGGCCCGATTAGGCAATAGCTACTCCAACGCTCTGCTCAGTTACGGCTCGGCCATCTTCGGCCTCGTGGTCTGCATGATCCTCTTCGTTTCCCACAGCGTCACGACGGACGTAGTTAAATCCCCTAACAGCTCGCAGCACGGCGAAGTTCGCTCTTCTTCGGGCCGACAAATCATTTTCCTGTGTGGAGCAGCCTTTTTCGCTCTGTTTTACGCGTTTTCGGTGTGTCTCGTGCGGGTGAAAGTTCGTAAGCAGTACGAGATCGACGGCAACTGTGGTCAAGACTTCCTGGCGGCCGCGTGCTGCACCCCGTGCACTGTTGCTCAGATGGCATCACAGATACAGAGCTACACGCCAGGCGTTGTGAACTTCCAGAACCCTTGCGTCGACACACTTCCAGGATACCCTGCGACCCCAGTGATGCCTATGCACTTCATTTAAGTGAACACCTTTTTAACGTACCGGTTTTATAAGCTCACGTTGTGTTAGCTTTTTCTCAACTTTTTTTCCTTGCTAACGTTGTACAGCACCAGTATTTCCATCCATTTGAAGAGCTAACACGTTGATTGGAAAAACACGTTGAAGTTGCAGACCAAGCAATGACTTGTCTCGGTTCTAATTCGTGGCTCTAATACCTAATGGTATTGTCATTATGGGCTTTTAATGGTGTTACTTCTTCGTCTGTACAAGTGCCACCTGTCTTTCGAGTGCACTGTAATACTTCCAGTCCACTGCCAAAGCGCTTTTTCGGCCGCTCAAAATGCCAAACCGCACACTTCACAATCGCAGGACGTGCCCTCGATTTGCCTTTCATTGGCATTCCCATCGCCACAACTGGAGCACCCAGTACAATAGCATAACGGAGGTTCTCCGTAGGCATGTCCAAGTCCGTTGCCACGTATGCCCAGGCTCAGGATGCCAAGGAAGTGGCCGCGCTGAAGCACGTTCCCAAGCTCCCAGTTATCACTATCGTCCCTGATGCTAATCCTATTAACCGCCGAGGTCCTGAAGCGGCAGTAGCTCGTCAACAAGCTGCGAACTCATCGAGATTGACGTGGAACGCCAGCTTTTGCGACTGTTGCTGCTCCGTAGCGCCAACCTACTGCTGTGTTGTCACGTGTTGTCCATGCACTACGATCGCGTCGGTTAAGGAAAGTTTGGGAGGAGGATACGAGAGGACATTACTGTATTACGGAGCGCTGGCGCTTGGATTCCTCGTGTCTGTCGGCTTCGCTGCTTCGAACGACTCCGAAGAGCCCGTAGACCCCCCGGTGGGTCCAGCAAGACCGGCAATGCAGACACCGTCACCTCATCACACGGACTCGATCAATTTGGTCATGTGGGAAGCATTTGCTGCGCTGTTTCTGATGACGTTTCTCTTTGGCGTATGGCGCCTTCGCATGCAGACTCGCCACAGTCTTGGCATCCCAGGATCTCTCTTCTTTGACTGCCTCTCGAGCTTCTTCTGTTGCTTTTGTGTCATTTCCCAACTTCACCTGGAGCTTAAGTGCCACAACGACGAACCAGCAACCAGACAAACTCAACACTACCGTCGAGGCCGAGGAGACGACAATTTGGCTTCGACTCGTCCAGTGGACACGTTAGCGCCTTATGCAGTCATGTAATTCGGGATCTTATGAAAATAAACGTCAGCAAATATGAACAACAACAACAACTATTGACTACCTACAGACACAAATTCATAATGTCTAGACCAAGACCAGGTCCTACTGTTCGTTTGCTTCCCGGTGTCGGCGTTGCGTGGTGTTCCAAGTACGACATACTTCAAGTGCAGGATCGTCTTCCACGCCCTGTTGAAGCTACATGTATCATTCAGTCTATCCGATGGTGAGTCGTAGGCTACGACTCGTAGGTAGCACTTGCTCCCATCAGCCGCTCAAGCCAAGAGCCCGCCAAGCAATTCCACTCAAGATATGTCGTGAAGCAACTGTAGCGACCGCTTTACCATCGTCGTCAGCCTGGTGGAACAGGTACCACAGCAACGTAGCAGATCAGCTTGCAGGAAGAAGCTTCCACTAGGTCATGACTTTCTCGAACGGACCAGACGCATGTCAAAACCTCCACAGCATCTAGACCCCTGCCGGTGCTGAGTCTGTGACCTTTTCAGGTTCTCATTCTACAATTCTCTTTGAGCTCCTCAAGCCACTACCACACCAAGATGAAGACCGGTTCTTTCGTCGCTGCTGCTGCCACCGCCCTCGCTGCCTTTGCTGCCCCCACTCAAGTTGCTGCGGCCGAGTGCTCGACGCTCACGCTCGTCGTGACGTTCCTCCCCCTGTTGACCGACGCCAACACGTGCGCTGCCAACACGGGCTACACGCTCTACCCGTTTACTGGTCTACCGACGGCCGAAGAGCTCACGCTGATCTGTGCCGATACTGCGTGTACGAAGGTGCTGACTGAGGCTGCTGCGCTAGATCTTCCTGACTGCACCGTGACCTCCGACGGCGTCTCGTACAACGTCAAGGACGAAATCACTCTCTACGCGACGGCCTGCGGTGTGGCGCGGAAGTAAATCCCAGCACTACGGCCTGTAGTTGAGTTACTGTACTGAGTTTGCTTCTAATCAATGTAACTCGATGGATTTCCTTCGTTCTTGTTGTTTGTGGCTCTTGGAGATACATCCTTTCAAGAACTTTCTGATGGGGTTAAAACATTTTTTTACTTATAAGATCGCAATACTGTCCTGCCCCCCGTATTCGCCAGGGTGGAACATATAGGTTTCGGAAAGTGATCTGTTTTACAGAGAGTACCAAAATGTACTCAGTATATTTAAACTAATTAAGTAGATACCCCATATTCATCTTCTTGCCCTTCTCGTCCGTCGTTAGCGTACCTCTGGGCTCTCGGCGATAGAAGAAGGACGTTTCATCCATATTATACACGTCTCGCGGATTATACTGCGCGACAGCAGCCCGTAGATCTTGCCTTCCTTTGGCTACCGTAGCAGCATCGAGCGATCCCCCATCACCATGCCGCTGGGAAAACCAGAGCCCGTTCCGCAACTGGAATTTGTAGAGCCACCCACGGCTGGTCCCGCCCATGACACCTTCCGTAACCTTAGCAAGCGAAAATACCCTTGCTCCGGTTACGGTGCCATTCGCATGCCACACTTTGAACTCTTGGACGCGACGCATCAGGTGCTTGTCGGAGGCACGTAAAGTAGTTGAGCATTGGCGCTTACGGCGACCGTGGGCCTCTGGGATGTTGCAGAAGTCGTCCTTGCGCTTCAGAATGCCACGGACGGTTGATCTTCCAACGGGCGAGGCTGTCATGAACTCGTTGGTCGCCCACTTGGCGAGCTCACTTGGCGACCAGGTTGGTTCAACCGAAGCTTTAGCACAGAGCTCCTGCTTTTGAGCAAGTGTTAGGCGGACGTAGGAGGAGAGGCGACGAACCATGTTAAATATATGGCAAAAACAATAATGAGAGACTAATTATCGAAAGCATTTCGCGCCAAGATTTGAATGAGATCGAAGAACAAGTCATCGTTCCTTGAGGAGCGGAGATGGGCAGTGAAAAACCTTGTAAAAAAACCTTACTGGAAGGAGTTGAGCCCAGTAATCTGCCGTCATCTTTTTTCAGCCCATATTAATTTTGGAAGCTAACAAGAGGTCAGGGGTGGCGAATACGGGGGGCAGGACTGTACTGCAATGAACGGTATTATTTTGGTATTCTGAAACCATGTTAAAACATAGTATACCGGTATTTCGCTTATTATTTTAGCATTCCGCTAAAAACATGTTAAAACACGGTCTTTCGTATTCAGTGCGCAGATTCCATTTGGTTTATCTTGTGGATGGGGTGGTGGAATTTCCAAGCACAGATTAAAATGCGCTGAACAAGCATTTGAGCATTGTCGCCCCCGAGTTCACGTACTAGAATACGTACAGTACTACCTCCCAAAAATGAAGACTGCAGCGTTCGTCGCCGCCGCTTTCGGCTCACTCGTTGCTGCGGAGGAGTGTGTGTCGACTACGCTGAGCTTTGCGCTGCTTCCACTGGAGTCTCAGTCGAATCTGTGCGCCGCTGACTCCGGTTACAAGCTTTATCCCTTCACTGGCATGCCGGTGCTCGAGGAAACGAAGGCCATGTGCAAGAGTGATGCCTGTACCAAGCTACTAAACGAGGCCAGGGACTCCGAGATGCCAGACTGCGACTTGACTGTTAACGGCACTGCGTACAACATCCACGAGAGCATTGAGCTCATGTTCGCAGGTTGCGAGGTCATCGACGTTAACGAGCTCTCCGCTTAAGAGTTAACTGCGGGTTGTTGGTTTAACATCTTGCACTTCTGCCTTCTTCGAGCAAAAACTTCGGCCTGCAACTGTTTTTTTTTTCCTTTGCCAGCACCAACGTGAACAACGCATCCAGCCCAAACGCAGTTAAATTGACATTAACTTGGAAAATTGTGATAACGATGGCGATAGCGGTGACGATTGAATGAATCTGGTAGTTCACAGAGAATCGGTGGTGTGATCTACGTGTAGACCTATGTATTTCGAAGTACATGTAGTCAATCTTTATGTTCCCACAGTTTTACTACGGCAAGCTCAAATTTTGCTCGGTGATGGCGAAGTCTCGCACAGAACTGAAATTCAGGCATTTGGAGAACAAAACATCTTAGAGCGGACCTGCATTGGTCCTTCTATTGGTACTAGAACATTGACTCCATCTGGCAGGTGATGAGAGACACCCTGACATGAGGGCCAAGCTCATGACAACATGGAAGCGTACGTCAGTCCCTCGTAACGCCAAACCAAGGTATACGAGTCGTGACAGCGATGCAATCTCGTGCATTTAGACTCCAATACGTTTACCCTGACAATGCCAGTCAAGTCGATGATTTTACCACCGTTAGAACGTTGTATCCACAGTACAAAACGTTTTTCATTTTCAGAAAATCTATCTACCTACAACCAAATATTGCGCGTACTGCTCAGGAGCGCAGCGTCTTCTTGCGCGACTCGTAGACACCGCAGCGTGTGGCGTACCCCGTCAGCTCCGTGCGAACGTTCAGCTGCGTCGCCTCAAAGTCGATCGTGCAGTCCGGTAGGTCGCTGTCGATGGCGTCCTGTAGCACACCTGTGCACGTCGGGTTGGCGCAGATAGCCGGCATCTGCTCTTCAGTGGGTTTGCCGGTGAACGGGTAGATGGTGTACCCGGTGTCGTCGGCGCATGTCTTGGCGTCGGAGAGCAGTGGAAGGAGCTTGAAGACGAGAGTCATGGTGGAGCAGGTTTCGGCGTGGACAAGGGTGGGGGTGGTGATGGCAGCGAGCGTAGTGGCAGCAACGACGGCGAAAGTGGAAACCTTCATGATTGTTAGAGGGTTTGGAGGTTTGTGCTTGTATGGAGAAAATTGGAAAGTGAGTACTGTTATGAATTGATGGGGAGTCACGAACCGATTTTTTCCTGTTGTGAAGTTGCAGCAACTGCTGTACTAGAGACTTTTGAGCAAAATTTTATCGCTGATCTACACAACCCTCGACAAGTAAATTTACATGTAGTGTTAGGGAACGGCAACTACACATACTGTACATGTAACATGGCAAATCTAGCTACGTGTCATTTTTTTTCTAGCTGAACAATCACATGAGCGCAAAAAATAGTGATATCCTGATAATGTACACTCCAAGGAAACACGTGGAGCTTTGAACAACGAACCGGTTGAAGATGTGCATGTCGAATAAAGATCTACAGAAGCTGTCCACGAAATTAATTGAGGTTTTGATGCAGTTTTACTACATTTAATAGGAATGAACAATTTTTCGCTGTGACCTACATGCACAACAGCAGAAGCAACACCAGCTCCAATATAGAAGATGAAATTGCCTTCCCTGGCCTTCAGAGCTACTTCGAAATAATATTTTGCTGGTTTTAGTTGTATTGTTTACCCAGTTTGTAGTCAATTTCCTCGAAAAACAAATTCATATAGTCGAAACTCCATATAACTGTAACTGAGGCTACCAAATTCTTGCATTGCAGGTGTACATGTATCAGCATTACCACTTTAATGAGATGAGGGGGTACTTCAACAGAACACACAATCGACCACTGCAATTGCTTCATCAGGAAAAATTAATCAGACGAGTACTCTATCCAATTTTTTCATTACGATTGGTAAAGCGATTCCATGGCAAAGACCGCTCCCCGAGATCTGTAGGCCTCCTCGTTCAGGTACCTAGGTATATGGTAGTACCGGTATATATTGAAGTTTACTAAGTTACCTGCAGATGATAAAGCTTAATCTCAGCCAGCGAGAGTTTCCTAACGAACGATTTCATTCCAAACCTCACTTTCCAATTTTCTCCATACAAGCACAAACCTCCAAACCCTCTAACAATCATGAAGGTTTCCACTTTCGCCGTCGTTGCTGCCACTACGCTCGCTGCCATCACCACCCCCACCCTTGTCCACGCCGAAACCTGCTCCACCATGACTCTCGTCTTCAAGCTCCTTCCACTGCTCTCCGACGCCAAGACATGCGCCGACGACACCGGGTACACCATCTACCCGTTCACCGGCAAACCCACTGAAGAGCAGATGCCGGCTATCTGCGCCAACCCGACGTGCACAGGTGTGCTACAGGACGCCATCGACAGCGACCTACCGGACTGCACGATCGACTTTGAGGCGACGCAGCTGAACGTTCGCACGGAGCTGACGGGGTACGCCACACGCTGCGGTGTCTACGAGTCGCGCAAGAAGACGCTGCGCTCCTGAGCAATGACAATTGACTACGGATTGGTAAATGTTGACTTGACTTTGCGTATCCAAATTTTGGATTTGAAAATATAATAGACCTTTTGATACACTGGTAAATCCCTTTTGTGAAGAAAAAAAGTTTGTGAAAACGGCATTACGTTAGTCTTGATTTTCGTTAATTATATGATACGATTGCTTGCTGTCTAAGATTTATATCTTTCGACCTGGCACAGCAGTGGCCGGAGCTCCGGTCGTGTTGGAGGCGAAGCGAACCGACGGCGACGATGCTAACCTGTACCCGGTAGTAGCAGGTGCCCCAGTGTTCATAATTGGAACCGCAGTCTGCGGAGGTGTGAAGGCCTCTACAATGTACACAGAACTCGGTTGCGTCGGCGTTTGAAGCAAATTGCGGTCGAGCCGGTCGTTCGTGTACAAACTGCGTTGCACCTGCGGTTGGTTCTGATTCTGGAGAGCCTCCAGCTGCCGCATCAATTTGCGGCGCTTCCACCAGTAATACCCGTAAGCGACTGCCATCAAGACGATGATGACAATTGCCACAATAACCACGTACATCCACCACTGCCAGAAGTAGCAGGGCTTACCGGAAAACGGTACGTAGCTGCTGAGTAAGCTGCTTTTGCGGTCCGAGGAGCCCACACAGTCACAGAATGAGTCCTCTGCGCTGATTGACTCCAGTGTGATGTTCTTGCCGGACGTGACTCCGTTCGGACAGTTGTCCGCCACTGCAATCCCCACGCGTTCGTTCGCTCTGTCATGTACCGTGAATAATCCATCCATGAACACGTCGCCAAGCAGAGTAAAGTCTCCTTCCGAGATGCCAAACACACGGCAAGCCGATTCCCCCTGACCGGTAGCTACCACTAATGGTCGCCAAATGTACTCGGCCGGAATGGTGATCGTCATCTGCTTGGACTTCTCGTCGTCAACAGCCAGAGAGATCGTCAAGCCTGGAAGGTCGTAGATAATTGAGTTACTGTTGGTCGGATCGCACTGCTCCGTGCAGCAGGTGGACGAGTCATCGAAGAAGCCGTTGGGCACATCAGTCGTCACTTTGCTCACCTGCGTCTTGAGCTCGGAAATCACTTCACTGTAGACACTGGACGGGAACGCCAAGTTGCTGGTGCCTGAGTCGATGATCGACCGAGGCGAATTGATCGTCTCGCAGTCCAAGCCCAAGCTCTCTCCGTTCACTCCGATGTCCGTAATAATGACGTTGTAGTATTTCTCCTGCACTAAAGGCGTGTAGATGATATCCCCTTTGTGGTAACTCTGTCCACTCGGTCCTTCCGTTCCTCCCAGTAAAAGCTCTCCAGCGTAAAGATACGCGTTATCTTCCAAGGAAACGTTGCTAAGACTCAACGCCTGCAAGGCCCCGCACATCTGCAGACTAAAGACGTCATCGAGTCCGTCAGCACTCTTTACTCTGTCGAAATACGGCGTGGGCGGGTCGCTCGAAGGTGACGCGATGGCTTTGTATCCCAGGCCGATGATACCGTCGTAACCCGAGGAGATGAAGCCGTCCTCGGCTGTGATCTCTGCGAATGGCATGCTTTCCACTGTACCAAGTCCCTGTCCGGAGAAAGTGTCCTGCACCACTTCGCCACTCCACGAGCCACTGACGTAGCTCACACTGACGCTGGTGCCCTGGTCCACGCACGTACTGGAATCCGAGCACGAGTAGAGATTTTCATTGGTCAAAGAGCAGCATTCGGCCGTGACAACTGCTGTATTGGCCGAGCCGGTGTCCAGTAGCAGATCAAACGAGTCTGAACTGGAGGAGCCCGAGCTGGACGAGTACAGAGGATCTCCAATGGTCACTTCCACGTAATACGCGAGACCGGACGAGAGTCCCCAGAGCTTCTGCTGTAAGATGTCGCCACTGGCTTGTGCCGTCCGCAGTGTCAGCAGCAGCGCTGCTATCCGTGGCACCTGCATTTTATAATACCCTGTATAGCCCCAAGATAGCCCCCGGTTTAAACTACCGAGCGGAGGCAATTTACACACTGCCGGGTGGACGTCCTTGGTGACGGAATGGCAGTGTCCTAGGCGAGAGAGCCTGGAAGTGAGGCCAGAGCATGGTGACGGCGTGCAGAGCAACTCCTGGTTGACTCGGCAGTCCTACGCATGTAATCTCACCGTTTATGCAAGGATAAAGGGAATTTTAGATAGAGATACAACTGGAATTAATCGCCATACGAGACACGCAGTATAAAGTATTGAGGGCTTTCGGCGATTCGGTATAAACTCCAACAGGATTTCCCAACAGATCGTGGCCACTTTCCGCCTGAGATCTGTCTTGCACATCGGCCACAAACAGGCAGCAACGTCGATCCTCCGTTTTTTTTTCGCTACATGTACATTTACTGTATCGCACTTCTGACAGACGCACATGGTTGGCGCAATCAATGAGTAGGAATGGAGCGAGGAATCCTCGGAGGATAGATCGGCACCTGTGCCTTGCAGGCAAAGCGCAACCCGAGGAGGTCGTGTGGGACATTCCTTCAAGACGATGAACACAGCTGCACTCTTGCCAATTTGCCAGAGCATCAGCAACACATCCGTGTTTACGGTGTACATGTGTACCGGTAGCTGCAGTAGTGTAAACGAACAGCAACTTGTCTTCAAAACTTGTCTGCTTCAATCATTTCGCTTCAATATATGTGCACCACATGGTCAATTTACTTTATCACTCCTGTAAACTCCGATATCTGCTAAATCCGTCATCACCTTTAAGTTCGCACTCATTTAGCTTAGCTCTTCCTCACGCCGCCACCCCTTGCTATCGGCCATCATGATGCGGAAGAGCGTAGTGAAGAACCGCGCGCCGGCGCCCATCCAGATCACGGCCGAGCAGATCCTGCTCGAGGCCAACCAGCGTAAGGAGGAGCTCGCGCAGCCGCCGCGGCGTCGTATCGCCGATGCCGCCGAACTGGCCGAGTACCGGATGGGCAAGCGCAAAGCGTTTGAGGACGAGCTACGTCGTCAGCGTCACCACGTGGGCACTTGGATGAAGTATGCAACGTGGGAGGAGAGTCAGGAGGAGTTCGCGCGCGCTCGCAGCGTCTTCGAGCGAGCTCTGGACGTGGACTACAAGGCCACCACTATCTGGCTCAAATACGCGGAGATGGAGATGCGTCACAAGTTCGTTAACCACGCGCGCAACGTATGGGACCGCGCAGTCACGTTGCTGCCTCGAGTCGCGCAGTTCTGGTACAAATACGCCTTTATGGAGGAGATGCTGGGCAATCTCAATGGAGCTCGGCGGGTTTTTGAACGCTGGATGGAGTGGCAGCCTGACGACCAGGCCTGGTACTCGTACATTAAGCTGGAGATGCGATCCAAGGATATTCCACGTGCTAGAGCACTGTACGAACGCTACATTAGCTGCCACCCAGGGGAGAAAGCGTACATCAAGTATGCGAAATGGGAAGAAAGAGCTCAAAAACAACTTGCACTAGCCCGGAAAGTGTACGAACGCGCTCTGGAAGAGCTCCGTACCGACGAGAAGACGGAACAGATTTACCTGGCCTTTGCGCTCTTTGAAGAACGGTGTCGCGAGCTTGAACGAGCGAGAGCTGTGTTTAAGTACGCGCTGGATACGTTGCCCAAGGAGGAGGCACCGGAGCTCTACAGCGCATTTATTACCTTTGAGAAGCAGCATGGTGACAAGGAGAGGATCGAGGAAGTGGTGATCGCCAAGCGACGAGTTGTGTACGAGCAGCAGGTTGCTGCCAACGCGTTGGACTACGATTCGTGGCTCGAGTACATTAAACTGGAGGAGAACGAGGCCGTTGGCTCCCAATCCTTCGGACTCGTACGTGAAGTGTACGAGCGTGCCATCGCTAACGTACCGCCCATCGCAGAGAAGAAATACTGGCGTCGGTATATTTACCTTTGGATCAAGTACGCTTTGTTTGAGGAGCTGCTTGCAGGAGACAACGACGACAGCGGCAGCTCCGCAGAGCGCTGCAAACAGGTCTACAAGACATGCCTCAAGCTGATCCCTCACGATAAGTTCACATTTGCGAAGATTTGGGTTCTCTATGCCAAGTTCCTCGTCCGTCAGCGCGACGTGCAAGGAGCTCGAATGACGCTGGGAGAAGCGCTGGGTCGCTGCCCGAAGAAGAAGCTCTTCACTAGCTACGTCGAGCTGGAGCTCATGATGGGCGAGATCGACCGCTGCCGCAAGATCTACATGCGCTTCCTGGAGTTTGACGCGCAGAACTGCGAGACGTGGCAGAAGTACGCCATGCTCGAGCGACAGGTGGGCGAGGTGGAGCGTGCGCGTGCCATTTATGAGCTGGCGGTCAAGCAGCCTGTGCTGGACATGCCGGAGATGATCTGGAAGCACTACATTGACTTCGAGATTGAGAATGACGAGCGCGACAACACTCGCGCGTTGTATGAGCGGCTGCTGGAGCGCACTAAGCACGTCAAGGTCTGGATCAGCTTCGCCCAGTTCGAAGCTTCGTCACCTGACGACAAGGACACTCAGAGTGAGGACCTGGAGGCTGCGCGCGATGTATTTGAGCGTGCGCTGCGGTATATGAAGGAACAAGATGGCGAGGAGCTCAAGGAGGACCGGGTCTTGTGCATGGAGACGTGGCTGGAGATGGAGAAGAAGGGAGGCGACGCCAAGATGATCCAGAAGGTCAACGAGATGCTGCCGCGCAAGGTCACGAAGCAGCGCATGGCGTACGCGCAGGACGGGGTGCGTTATTACTTATGCTGTTTTGTATGCATTGGTTTTTGTGTGATGTTGACTTTGTGTTTTAAAATGTACAGACGGAGTTGGGCCTCGAGGAGTACACAGATTTCATCTTCCCGGACGACGAGCAGGCCCAGTCGCACCTCAAACTGCTGCAGGCCGCGCAGCTCTGGAAGCAGAAGAAGCGAGCGAGAGAGGAGGCGTCAGCAGAAAAAGGATCAGAGTAACTTTTCAGGCGTGCAATATACCGAAACGTTTGTCATCCTGCGTTTTATGGCTAACGTTTTTTTTTTACCGGTACATGTACCGGTCACTTCAACGCTGTTTGTTACCCTTTTTGTCTCATCAGCCACGAACTTAAGCGAGTCAATAGTGACTTCACACAGATAACTTGCTTCTAGTATATCTGAATTGACAAAGACAATAAAAACGTCTGAACCAATCAGAGAGCGACATTATCTAGATCCTGATGATCTCGCGATCATTAGGATCATTGTGTCATCCACAGAGAGACTCACAAGTGTCGAAAAGTATGCCTATTCCTCTACGTTCGCTGGTGTCTCCTGGACGCTGTGCACGTCCTCTTCGCCTCATCAACAGTGGATCTCGTAGCTCTGCGTCTGCTCTTTCTCATCGTGCCAGTTGCAACTCTCGATTCGCTTCGACAGCTCCACCACGCCACGTCTTCGCAGACCCCTCAGTTGGCATCGGTAGTCTTCCTTTAGCTCCTGAGGAGACGCAGGCAGAGCGCGAGCTGCTCAACTCATTGCCAGAGTTCCAAGAAGCGGCTCAGGTGCTACTGGGCCAAGGAGGAGATGAAGCGCGACTGCTGCCCAACTGTAAACGCGCCGAGAAGGCTTTGCCCAAGCTTCAGCGCACAGTGGAGATCTGTCGCTCAGCCATGGGATTCCAAAGCGTCTACTTGCAGGCGGCGCTACGTCACCTAGTGGCCACGCTCTTTATGAAGGGCGACGTGGCTGAGGCCAAGAAGGTCATGCAGGAACGTGGTGACGTGATGCAGTGGCCCGTAGCAGAGCACGAACGGATGCTGCGACTGTTGTTGAGGGCCAACTTGCCTCTAGAGGCTGCAGCTTGGTGTAAGAAGGAGGAGTTCACGGGACTGTTCCCGAAGGACGAGACGGTGTCGCTGAAATGGACAATGTACGAGCTTATTGGCACCGAATTGAGTGGCGGAGCTGAAGAACTGGCGAAGGCGGTGGAAGACCCTCTGTTCGTTCAAGCGGTGGAGACTCTCCGAGAGAAGAAGGACGTGGTATTGAAGCACGAGGAAACCAGCGACTTGAAGGCCAGTGAGGTGCAGCTTGGACGGGAGATCCCGTACTTGCTAGCGCAGTACGCGTCGCTGTCCGTGGCAAGCTCACGTGCGTTGATGAGAAACCCTAAAGCGGACCCTAAGACACCTCCGACGGACGCGCAACTCGTGAGCTTGAACCAAGCTGAGGTCCTGTACAAGGAAGCGCTCGCGTGGGTGGAGAAGACGGCTGCTGAAGACGACAAGGACGCTCTGTTGGCTTCAGGACCGAATTCCCCGTTTGGAGCTTGGGTTGAGACCAACCTGGGCGAGCTCTTACTGCGTAAGAACAAGCCTGAGGAGGCCATGGAGTGGCTCGGGAAGGCCTTGGGTACTCTGCAGGCTGAACAGACTGGTGTTGGAGGTAGCGCACTAGCGATGACCCGTGTGCTCGGCCAGATCGCGACGGGAAGCCACGCAATGGGCCAGGCAGTGACGAGCGAGGGGTTGTTCGTTACCGTTGTGGAGTCATTCGAGCGTGAATCCAAGCTGTCCGTTACTGATCGAGTTGAGTTTGCGCGTGTCTTGCGTGCTTACGGCGACCTGTTGAGCAAGTGGGAGAAACGCGAGGCTGGCGCTGCGAAGAGGTACGCACAGGCTGAGAAGGTGGAGCAGGAGATCGCACAAACGTGCAAAGCCAACCAGAGTGCCGCTGCGTTGCACCCCATATTTTATTTGCCGCTGTAAGAGACACTGGCAGTTGAAATGTGATGTCTGCGTTGATAGCCGAACGAACGGAAGTAGCTGCCCATGAGGCGCGAAAATGAATGAAATCGGCCAAATTCTTCACAAAACTGTATCGATCTTGAGACTATTTGGCAAATTTTAGTCCATGTCGACGGCAACGTAGTCGTGGCGATAAGGAGGGCTCTGGACGTGTCGACGTGTAGGCTGAACCCCACTTTGAACAAGTCGGTCGGACCCTGCCAGCGATATCGCACAGAACAAGAAGAGGAACGATACCCCAATCTACAGCACGCAAACCTTCCGTTAGTAGGGTAGACCAACGTGCAACAGTAACAGCAATGACGCACCAGCAGCATCCATGGCATGAGAATGTCAAAGCTCGACATTTTCTTCCCGTTTAACCTGTCTGCCAGTAGGAAAAATGGTGCAACCAGCATAAAGACAACGCCAGCAGTGAACACGGCGTCCAGTAGGCGATGGGAGGATGCCGAGTTGATATACTTCTTGATCGGATACCAGAAGAGATAAGCCACCAAAATCCACACAGGAGTGAAAACCCTCCACCAGTTCATCCCCTCCAAGTTGCCATCCACCTTCATGCCAATGAGCAACGCCTGGGCAAGGCGTAGCAACGTCAACGCTGATTTCCTGGTCACAGCCTTCATCAATAGCTGGCGTTCTGCCTCAATGCCCTCGGCTTGGGATACCCCAGCACCAACACTATCGCTCACGAGCATTTGCTGCCCTAAGACACCACCTACCACCACCTCCAGCAGGTTAAGCACTTCGCATGTGACGTACGGCGTCAGCACAACGACAAGACTCCAGTCCAATTCTCCATCCAGTTTCATCACGATAAAAACTTGCACAACCAGGAGCAAAACCTCCTTGCAAAACGCATACAGCTTGCCGTCCGAGAAGAGGAGCGAGAAGAGCAAACTCCCATAGTAAATAGCGTTCAGCACCCACAAGGGAAGGAAGACCAATGCCCACGAGTTCGAGATCAAATGATCCACCTTCAGACAACACAAAACTGCGCGAGACGATAGTGAATACTTATTGCACCGATGCAGTAATCCTGCGGACATTGCACGTACTGGGGAAGGCCAACACAAAGAGGAAGTGCAGCATAGCGAACAGCAGAGTGAGGCACCGACCTCGGAAGCCAAAGCCCCTCACGGTCTCATAGACGTCCTGATCAATGATAGGGAGAATAAGTTACAATGCAACCATCTGAAGTAATGAACGGGAACGCGAACCTCGATGCTCCAGCCACGGATGTTCATATCGAAACGAGGACTCCACTGCGCTCTGACGTCCGTCATGTCAGCGGATAAACGGTCAGAATATGCTCGACTCTATTTGATTGGCCGCACTTTGGACAATGCCGGGACAGGTTATTTAGTCCCATTGACTTGACGCTTGTATTGGACACAATTGTGTTTTGGTGGGGCATCGGACCAAAAGACAATTGTGTCCAATACAATTTGATCGGACCA
This sequence comes from Phytophthora multivora, assembly GCA_001314345.1. NCBI lineage: Eukaryota > Oomycota > Peronosporomycetes > Peronosporales > Peronosporaceae > Phytophthora > Phytophthora multivora. The sequence continues at coordinate 88,217 of LGSM01000016.1, read as the reverse complement.
AAGCACCTTGGTTCAATTAGGCACTAGGATACCCAAGTGAAAGTTGAAAGTTGGCACCTGGCTATTTGTCCTCTGTCAACCTCGCCACAACCTCGGCAACAGAAGCTCGTAGTACGTTATTCGGAATGAGTTCCATAGGCGTTTTCCCGCCTCTGTCTTGTGCAGCCAAGTTGGCACCGTGCTTCAGCAACTTTTCCCACATGACAGGGTACAAAGCTAAGCGGGCGGCCTGGTGGAGCGGTGTATCGCCGAAACGGTTGGCCTGGTTCACATCCGCCCCATTCTCCAGCAACGCGTCCACGAGATCGAAGTCGTAGCGACGCATTGCGTGATGGAGCGGAGTGGCTGTGGCGGTGTTCGCTGCATTCACATCTGCGCCGTGTTCGATCAACAGTTTGGCCATCTGCAGCTGCACGGACTCTTCTTCCTCGCTGTCACTGGTATACTCGTCCACGTCAGAGGTCGTCATCGCTGCAAGAAGCAACAGCGCCGTATTATCTTGGTAATCCGCCGCATTCACATCTGCCTGTCCTTCTTCCAGCAACAGCTTCGCCATCGAGAGTCTCGCCTTGCTCACTGCCATGTGCAACGGCGGCGTGAGCCTCCTATTGCGTAGATTCACGTCAGCACCCATCTCGAACAGCACTCTAGCAACTTCTAGCTGGGCACAGTCCGCCGCATAATGCAGCGCCGTATTGCCCAGCGTGTCTGTCGCATTCACTTCCTCTCTCACACTCGAGGATTTGAGCACCTCCAGAACATCCACAGCTTCGTATTTCGTTGCAATATGCAGCAACGTGCTGCCCACAGGGTCTGTCCCAGACACATCCGCTCCATGTGCCACTAGAACCTTCAGCATCTCGGCTTCATTGGCTCTAGCCGCGTCAAACAACGGCTTCTCGCTGTGACGCACGTCCGAGTTCAAGTCCGGCTCGTAGCTCAGCACGAAGCCCAACACCGAGAGTTGATGACTGCGTAGTGCTGCCGACAAAAGCCTCCTCCAAAACAATTCGGAGATCTGCTCTGCCCACTGCGGTTTGCTCAAAACGGAGGTTAATAGCAGCTCCGCGACCCCCACGTGACCATTTTCCAGCGCCTGTTCGCACGGCGTCTCCCCGAAGAAGGCGTTGGCCAGTACCATGTCAACCACAGCTCCCTGTTCCAGTAGGGAAGTCACTCGACGCTCGTCGCCCGAGGCGCTGGCAGCTAGCAGAGCGGACGCAACTTCTTCCAGCGGATCCTCGCGACCATCACTCCAATGCTGCGTCACTGCCATCTTCAAAATGAACCCATCTTTAAAAAATACGCACGTTTTAAACCTAACACGTTTGTAACTGTTATAATTTCAACACCAGTGATATTGGATCAAGATGCCCAAGGTATTGCTATGCGGGGCCGTGCAGGGCCACTGGGAGCTGCTGTTCGAGCGCGCCCGTAAGCTGAATGCGGCTGCCAAGGACAAGCCGTTCGAGGCGTTGGTGTGCGTTGGTCGCTGCTTTCCTCTGCCTGTTGAATACTTAAGTGGAGGCGAGAAACAGACCCCTCTACCCACGTATTTCCTTCCAGCACACGAGGTGGCGCGTTCGTGGCAAGAAGACGCCAAACAGACGGAGATTTTCGACCAGTTAAGTGTTGTTGAGCAGTTGTCAGGGCCTGTGGAGGTTGGCAAAGGGTTCTTCTGTCTGGCTGGAGCTGGAGTTGCGACGGTGAGAGAATACAATGAAGAGAGCTCATGGAGGAGCATTTCCCTGACTATTTGTGCTGGTTTTGCGGTCATTTATGCTGTAGATTGCTGGGCTGAAGGTGGCTTATGTGTCGGGTACGGAGACCCATGGACAAGAAGAAGAGAAGGGGACGTTGCTGACGTACTCGAAGGCTTCGGTGCGTTGTAGTGAAAAATTCTGGTGGCAACTGGAGTAAAGTTGACATTTTAATGCTCTGGTATGCTGCAGGTGAATGCACTGGTGCAAATTCTCCTTGCTTCTGGAGACCAAGGAGATGTAGACTTCTTGTTCACGGCTGAATATCCTTCCAGCTTCCAACTTCTACTACCGGAGCAGCAACTCCCCCATGGTTTGCAGGCGATACGAGGTAGCACCGCTGTTAAGGAGATTATGCAGCAGGTGCATCCAAGATATCACATTACCAGTCGTGGAGGTGACGGCACTCGCGGCGACATCTTCTACCAGCGTCTTCCGTATGTGAGCGAGGTCATGGGCACAGGCCGTAAGCAACTCACGCGCCTCATTGGTCTCAGCGGCGCAAACAAGCTCAAGGACAAGACTCGCAAGTACTTACACGCGCTACAGGTCGTGCCTTTTGCTCAGCAGAGTGCCGAGGAGCGGCAGCACGTGGATATTCCGGCAGGTACGACGCAAAACCCGTATCTGCACGCCATGTTGGACGAGGCGACCTTGCGAACGGGAGAACCCGACGCAAAACGGAGGAAGGTCGACGCTGGAGGCCTTTCGGCTGAGCAGATTGAGCAACTCACTGTAAAAAGCCAAGGAGGCGGTCAGTTCTTCTACGACCAGAGACTTGCGCTGAAAGGCCAACGCAAGGGAGGGCTGGTTCCAGGACAACAGCAGCAGAGGAGCAATCGTCCGCTAGTTGAGGATCGCACCGAGTGCTGGTTCTGCTTGTCGACCCCGACCTTGGAGCGCCACTTAATCGTGAGCATTGGCCAGGAGGCGTATCTCGCGATGCCCAAGGGCGCGATCTGCGGCGATCACCTGCTTATTGTGCCAATTGCACACGAAGCGTCCACTTTGAAGCTCAGTGACGATACATGGCGGGAGATGGAGCGCTTTAAGGCTGCGTTGCGACGCTACTTTGCCTCGCAGGATAAGGAGCTGCTGGTGATCGACCGCAATGTGGCCACACTAGGAGCCACACACTGCCATTTACAGGTTGTTGGTGTGCCCAAGGACAAGGCAGCTGGCGCCTGCCGCGTCTTTGAGACGGAGGGCGAGAAATACCACGTCAAGTTCCAGGAGCTGCAAGGTGCCGACGAGAAGGCAGATGCGTCTTCTACGGGGCCGCTCGAGCTACTGCGCCAACAGACCGATGAGAAGTCCTTCCTGTACGCGGAGCTGCCCGACGGCAAAGGTGGCACCAAGCAGCTACTGCACCACGTGGAGGGCAAGCACTACGTCCAGTTCGGTCGTCACGCAGCGTCATGTTTGCTAGAGATGCCGCGGCGCGCCAACTGGAAGTTTTGCGTGCTACCAAAGCCTGAGGAGGAGAAGCTCACGCAGACATTCAAGAGCCAGTGGAAGCCGTACGACTTCACACTCGAAAACGACGAGGACGAATGAAGACGGAAATTGGAGGTGAATCAGCATGGTGTATTGTTACGATGAAGGGAATTCCTCCTGCTGGTTTTACTGCTACGATAGCTTATGGTCGATAATATAGAAATACGTGGGGGTGGACGCACGTTGGCTTCCTAACGGGCTGCGGACTTCAATCAGACGGTAACGAAGCGCTTCATGCAGATTTCTTCTCGCCGAAAACAACGTTCCAGATGTCTGCCTTGCTCTGGGCCTTAGCGGCCGAGTGCTGGCCCGATGTGGGGTAGTTGACCTGCTTGGCGGCGCCTTCGGCAGCCTCGGGGGACTCTTGCAGCGCCTCGGCGATCTGTTTCTCGTAGTCAACTCCATAGATGTCGCACCATGCCTTCTCGCCCTGCGAGACCGGTGGAATGCTCGTCTTGCTGGACGAACCGCCAGAGGTAGCAGGTGTCTGTTGTAGTACGCGAGCGGGGGTGGACGAACTGATGCAGCGAGCAGCGGCCTTGGGTAGTCGGAGAGAGGTACGGGCAAGCATTGCTGTTATTGAAGTGGTTCTTGTTGCGGCTTCTTTCGTTGAGAGCAAATTGCAAAGTGAGCCAAATGGACTTGTGACTTGAAAAGGCCAAAGCGAAGATCGAATACGCAAACCTCACATACACAGCGACTATTGCGGGGTATTAACTTTTGGAAATAGATAGAATGTGTTACGCTTGTGATAATGACATTAGTTTGGATTGTTTGTATTGAATTTGCAAGGTCACAATCTAATTGGTGAAACGTCGTTTCGTGTCTCTCCGCATGTTGCAGAGACTGCGGATAGGGCTTAATCACATGCCTTGTTTCTGCGCAGCGACATCTTGAGCTCAGTATGCCAGGTTCAGATTACTCACTGTTGTAACATTATCCGATTTTCTGAAGTTCTTAACTGAAAATCTCTGACTTGGTTTCACTATGCTTTGCCTTGCGTTTCGACAAGTCCGCCATTGAAGAATCGCATTTGACAGGCCTACTTCAAGGCTGCAACGTGAGGCGGTGACGCGGGCGACTTGGTCGTCCACCGAGAACTGCAACCTGCTCGAGTCCGCTTGGGTCGGAGATCCGCCAGACTGGCGGATCGGGTTCACTCGGTAAGTCGTTCGTACACTGTATTTGCAGGACACGCCTCGTGTTCTTCCTAACGGATCGAATGCACGTCATAGTGCGCCCGTCTATTGAACGAGAAAGTGGCACTTTGCGGTGGTGGTGGTCAATGTCTATGCGGCCTACAGAAATCGAGTCATGGGCGGAAAATACTCGTGAACATCGCGGCCACTGGCGAGCAAGTGATCCGTGATAGGTGCGAGTGTGGAGGTGCATTACCCAGCAATCGAATCGAGCCAACGGTGGTGAGACCGTCATACCCGCAGACTGCATGTCGCTTTCTGAGTCCGGTGGAGTGACGATTCTGATTCCGAAGGGGGCAATCGTATTGTTTGGATGCGCTGGGGTGAACGTTGCGCTTCAGAAAGCGACTGCCAGTCCATTTAAGAAAATCGCGGGCTATTAAAGAATACAGGTGCACCAGATATATCGGGGTCTTTCAAAACATGAAGCATCACGTTACGCAGATATATCCATCACCAACAATTATATACAATATCAGCTGTTAAAGATTATGCTGCGTGGGCGTCATCCCGGTGCTGAGTTCGCGTTCAAGCTCTTCTTGCCTCCGATTGACCATCTCCCTGAGCAATCGGGTCTCGAGTGTCGTCGTCCTAGCGCTTCCACGTGGTCATGCAGCCGTCCTGTGGACGCAAATTCGGCAGCCGAACGAGCTTCTTGCCCAACGAGTTGCCCTTCTTGACCAGAACGCTGAACACCCCCACGCAGATGAGCAGCGTCAACAGCACCGAGCGGAACAGCCTCTCGAACATGTAGCTCTGGCCACCACTACGGTACGTCTCCACGAGGAAGATGGTTACCACGAATCCCATGAGCTTCGCCAGCACCGACTCGAGCGTCTCCCCATGCGTCTGGAATGGCGACGGCTTGCTGCGCGAGACGTTGAAGCGCCCCAGCAGCAGATCCAGCACGTCCTGTCGGTATCCGTCCATGAAGTTGTTCATGACGTACCGCACACACGAGTTATAGCCGTCCATTAGAGCACCCTTCTTGGTGCGTTTGCCCGTGCGGGTGAAGTCCGTCTTGAGCGCGCCTGTGCCGGCGTAGAAGAGGCTAATCGCGTCCGCGTTGTTGCCCCACACGCGCTTGAACGTGCGCTCGAAGTCCTCGAAAGGAGAGTTGAGCACGTTTCCTTGCAACGCTTCGGTCTCGTTTAACTGCAGCATCAAACTGCGACGTCCGAAGAGCGACTAGCGAGACAAGCAACAGTTAGAGACTTCTGGGCGACTGCAAGATACTGTTTTCCAATGGTTTTACCTGGACAACATTTGTGCGGTCGAGGTTGTCCATACAGTTAGTGCGCACTACACCCGATTGCTTGTTCACGACAGCTCCATCCGCGTTCTTGCAGAAATATCTGAAGCACAAGTGACGTCAAGGTTAGCACGCGACTGTCGATTTATTCACGAGTCTGGACTTACCCGTGATCCAGGAAATCGTCGTCGACCTGCTTGATCAGCTTCTCGAGGTTGCCCCACTTCATGTTGCGGCACTCGCGATGGAAGTCGAACCACACGAGACGTACTGCCGCGAGGATGTGCGAGTCCTTGGTGGCGGCGTCAGCTACGGTTTTGGCCATCGCCTCGCCCAGCTTGAGCTGTTCTTTCTTCTTGTCAATGAGATTCACGAACAGCACACGGCCGTACAGGGACATAAGCTGGTAGGCGTGCTTCTGGAAGGCAGCCACATCACGCTCCACATCACCGGCCTGGTACACCTTGGGAGCGTACTTCATCGTCACTGGCGAGCTCCAGAAGACGGGGATGGAGCCCCGAATCTGCACGAACGATGTTTGTCGGCCGTCTTCGAACAAGCAGATTTGCTCCGTCTCGACAAAGTTGGCGACGTTGCCGTCGTCATCGATGCCACGCATTGTGAAGCGCATTCCCTGGCGTTTGCACGACCTCCTCGAGATGTACAGGATCCGAAAAGACTTGTCTTTCACCTTAAGCTGCTCCGTCAGCTCCACGTGAGCCTGCACCATTGGCGTAACCCACTCAAAGAACTTTTGATCTGACAAGAAAACATTTTGTCAGCTGTTTGCCACCTTTGTGTCAACAGTTTTTAGTTTATAGATCTCATACCAATGAAAGCCGAGCAAAGAGATTTGTTCCAGAAGAAACGATCGTCTGCGCGCTCTGCAATGCTCCCGATCTTGCCATCGAACGCCGCAATGCCTGAAACAGAAACAACATTTTCAATGTGTCAATCCCAGTAAAAACAACAACATAAAACTATCCACGTACGTTGCAACGTGTGCGTGAGGTCGAAATCCCTGGAGAAGTGCAGCTTCTGGGCGGAAATGTCGCCTGTGATCATGTCGATGTACGCGAGCTCGTCCTGCTCCTGCTGGGGTGTGAGTGTGGGCAGGTTCTGCGTCGGAATGAGCAGCAGCTCCAGCTTCTCCACCGCGCGGATCTCCGTGTCCTTCACACCTTTGGCCGCCAGCTTGGACTGCGTCACCACAGCCAAGTAAGGACCACGCAGCAGCCAGAACACGCCATAGATGGCGTCGAAGGCCATGCGTCGGCCGTGCACGTGCTGAAAGTCCTCCACGTGCTCCACGCTGAGTCCGAGCGACGCGTCGGTGGACGAGGACCGAGGGATCTGCAGACTCAGCGGGTGTGAGGGGTGCAGCACCACAAGGAAATCGTCCTGCACCACCAGCTCATAGTGCTTCTTCTTGTCCGCTGGCGGCATTATTGGCACTTGTTGTTAGGCAATTCCTACTGAAAAATTCCAGTCAAAAGTTCTATTGAAAGCTCCGATACAAAACGCGCGTCATTCGCGAAGATACGAAACTGCCCGGTTGTAGATTGTATACACCCGTTTAAGTGCGAAAAACTTCAACTTACAACGTGGTTGTCTAAGACAACTTGTCTTTGTATAATACACCTCGTCTCAAGCTGCGTACGTGTGCAAGTGGCCGGGAGACGACAGTCGGAAGTTGTGCGGCGTGGGACTGTCACGGAAGTCGCTGTGGTGCAGGCCGCGCGTCGCCAGAGACTCGAAGCCGCCGGTCGTGACACTCAGCAGCGTTTGGCTCTTCTCGAGCTGCTCCAGAATCGCTTCGCACTCGATCTGTTGGTGCCGCATCCAGGCGGCAGCGGCTTCTTCTCGTGTCTGCAGGCCCGGATGGATCGCAACGTCGTAGATGAGGCTGCCTAAAACTGCACCGACAAAAGGTCCGACCAGGTAGACCCAGCACGCGTCGGCTCGTTCCCCTGGCAGTGCAACAGATCCCCACCCTGCGATGGCGGCCACCATTCGAGGCCCAAAGTCTCGCGCTGGGTTAAGACAAGCCTGTGTGAACGGTGTCATTACCATGGTCAACGCTGCCATGGCGGCTCCGACGTACAAAGGGGCCAACGGAGTAGGCGGCAGTCGAGGAGTTGGAAGATTCTCTTTGTCTTGTGCTGCTCCTGGGGTTGAATTGATGAAGGAGATGTCGCCTGTAGGTTGGACGCGTTGACGGATAACTCGATGGATCAATACGAACACAAGCGTGCCCAGAATCTCTAGGAAAACAGCACCAAAAGCAGAAACGTCATCTTTGCTCCAGAAACTTTGGACTTCACCCGCAGCGGAAACGAGCTGTGGGTGTGGGAACGACGCTCCGAACGCGACAGCTGAAAGAGAAGAGCTGGCAGCTCCTCGACTGAGCTCCAGCCGGTTCTCGTAGCTCTCAATTGCCGATCCAAACATTAAATACACTGCCAATCCAGCGAAGGTCGCGCCAAGCAGCTGAAACAACATGTACGCTGGAATTTTGCGTTTCGGGAAGCCACTGCGGCTGTGAGGTGACACTGCAATCGCTAACGTCACGGCGGGGTTCAAATGTGCGCCGGACCCAGGAGCTGCGATGAAAGTTGCGAGCATAGCTGCGAAGCCCCAACCGACAGAAACCTGTTCAATCGCCAAACCCGACGAGTCTGGTCTTGTGAACGCAGCGGTGGCGATGCCTGCAGTGCCCAAGAAGACGAGAATGAATGTCCCAACGAATTCCGACGCACATTCGAGAGCCAACGGCCGGAGAGTCGCAAGGAGCATGTTGCCGTCCATGGCCAGCGCGTATCGGGTCGTCTTGAGAAGTGGACGCCGATATTGAAAAGATAATCAATGAAGCAAGGATCGGAGGTGCCAAAACTCTGCTCTTTCGAGCAACGCCACCGCCGTTATTAGGGGTTTCTGTTGAGGTAAACCGTCGCGACTAACTGCCGGTGCAAGACAGACATATGCCGCACTAACTCCCATTGCCATAGCATCTAGAGGACAGGCGCATACCATACTCGTTAGACACGGTAAAATATCACGCAGAGTTCGACTTGTCCACGACGAGCGAAACAAAAGGAGTGACGGGACGTGATCTGTTGGTTGAGTCAAGTCGACTGCTGAATGGCTTGAAAACGTTGCAGTCCAGTCCGGTGTCCAGGTAATCATGCGTCAGCGGACCCTTTGGAGGCTGGAATTGAGCCTGAGGGCAGCACGTAACCAAATACTTTGCTGCCCAGGAACGTCAGATATGGCTCTGCGTTCGTGCCGTCCTGAGGCACGAAGTTTCGGCCGTCCCAGTACGCTTTTCGAGTCCAGCCAGCAAGTTGTGTGCATCGAAGCAGCACGTGTCCGTCGTCTTCTGTCACAGTTTCCACACGACACAGCATGTGCGCAACGCAGTCCAGAAGCGCAATACTCTGAGCGGCAGCACTGGCAATTTCCAGTCGTGCCAACTCCTTCTTAGACAATTTTTGCTTCTTTGTCGGCACTTCGACGTCGTTGCGGTCTGTTGCAAGTGGCTCGATTTTTCCACCACCTGGAGCACAGACTGCAACGTTGAGTTCCTCGAACTTGTCCATATTGGCACCAGTGCTGCCTCCAATTGCCAGAACTAGCTCTTCCATGCCACGAACAGGAACATTTAGCACTGCAAATGTAACGAAAAGAACATTGGCAAAAACGTCCGCGAAAGATCGGCATCTTCAGAAGGCAACAAACCGAAAATGGCTCCTGATTGGCTCATGAAGTTGGCAGTGTGGCGAGTGGCGTTCATGGAGCAGATAAAGCCGCCCTGTTGAGCGGAGAAAAGGTTAAAACAACAGTCAGGCAATAAGTACCCGCCATAGCGCAACTGCACCTGGTTGTTTATAGCTGTAAGCCACGTGATGGCCATGAGGCTGCGCGCGCTGCCATCGCTGCTGCACACGGAGAGCAGACACACTGGATTCGGGTACAGCAGCCGCGAGAGCATGCCCTTGTCTACGGCCACCCAGTCCATTGACGACGCCATTATTGTCGGCAAAAGTCGATTAGGCCATTAACTTGGTTTCACTATACCGCGTGCGACTTTGTAAGGTCGCCGCTGAAGAGCGAGTAAAAGAGCCAAATTTGGATTCGCACGTTTCTAATTGGCTATCAATGGTCGCAAAACCGGGTCAAAACCGCCTTGCCCATCCCACCTCAAATCGCACTTAATTGAACTGTGCCAAATGAGACCCCCTTGACACCAAGAACTTCTTCGGAGGTGCCGCCGTCGAGACCGGAACTGGCAAGGCAGCGACCTCCTTTCTTTACAGCTACGTCATCATGGGCAAGAAGAAGGTGTCTAGCATGGTCTACTACGACCTCATGGGCATAGAGGCCGACGCCACGCCCGAGCAGATCAAGAAGGCGTACCGCAGGAAGGCGCTGCAGCTTCACCCTGACAAGCGAGGCAACACGCCTGAGAGCCAGGAGGAGTTCACGCGGATGAAACAGGCGTACGACGTTCTCTCGGACCCACAAAAGCGCGAAGTTTACGACCAGTGAGTGGGCGATTGACTCTTTCCATTTTGCCACTTTGCTTCTGTCCCTGTCGCTTTAGGTGAATTTTTCTAACCAGGGTTAATTAATTGCCATACAGAGTGGGTGAAGATGGAATCAAGCTGATGGAAGACTATGGCAACATGAGTCCTGAGGAGATGTCCATCCTACTGTTCCGCTCCATGGGCGCGTTCGGTGCACGTGGCAAGTGCGTCCTCATCTTGTTGGTGTCGCTGCTCTTCGCCTTTTTCCTGCTCATTCCCAGTACGTTTCCACCGTTTTTATTTAACATTATTTATCCACATTTCCACTAATTATATGTGTGCAACTATTGAAAATCAGTTTTCTGGTGCTTGCGGGCGGACTCCACTATCTCGTGGAACTGGGCTGTGGTCTGCATCCCTCTGTGGATCGTGGACACCATCTACTACTGCTGTTTGGGCTGCATGTTCGCTTCCTCGGACGCTGGCATGGACCCGGAGGACAAGGCCAATGAAAAGCCGCCACTTTACAAGCTCTACGCGTTCCTCAAGGCGCTGCTGCTGCTCGTTCTGCAGATTTTCCTGGCTCTCAAGCTCAATGGAGATCTGAACTGGACGCTCATCGAGGTGCTGATCCCGTACTTTGTGTACGACGGTCTCAATTTGCTGGAAGGGCTGGCCGGTGGAGTTTTGGGCTACAATATGCTCACCAAGAACAGCGAAGGTGCTGGTGTGTCGCACACTGAGGATATCAAGAAGCAGCGGGCAGCTCTGGTTGTGGCCGTGCTGAAAAAGTTGACTTTGAACGTCTCTCGCATTGCTCAGGGAGTACTGCTTGGACTCAAAGTGGACGGCAGTTTGGGCGACGCCAGCTGGTGGCTCGTGTTCATCCCTGTGTGGCTCTACGTGGCCTTCTTCGTGTCGTTCCCAGTCAGAAAATACGTCCGTGCCAAGACAAAGGCAAAAGAACCCAAGTCGGATTCTCCCAGACAGCAGCACACGCACGATGCGTACACCCGTGAATCGGTTACGGAGGACGAGGACGAAGCAGTGTCCAAGTTCCCGCTACTGGATGCGCTGTGCACGATCCTTGTCATTTGTGCGCTCATGTCGCCATTTTTCATCCTGTCGGCAAGGCTGCAGGACGGATCGTTTTCGAGTATCTACGTGCTGCTGCCGTGGCTCATTCTGGTGCGTGACTTTTGTGGCGTTGTAACTTCCATTTCACCATTTCTAACGTGTCGTGGCTTGTGCTCCAGGTTGGCCTCGTCTTTTGCTTTATTTGCTGCGCGATTTCTTGCGTCAGCTTCCACGATCCTGAGGACGGCGGTGCACCGGAGCAGCCTGTGGCGGAGAACGCCCCGCACGCTTCATCGACAGAGGAAGGTGCGACTGCACGTGCAGATTACGTATCTGTGGACATGGATTAAGTGGCAGGGCAAGCATGGGAGCGCAGTTGGCCGTTTACTCGACATCTGCCACTGCTAGGTTGCTTACGATCCCTATTTTATTAATGGATCGATTTTGTGGTGTGTTGTTGTCGTCGGCAGTGGTGTAACTCGGAAGTGCTTGAAGAACAGGCTGTGGCGTCTACTGTTTGACTTGTTGCTGAAGCCAGGGAAACCGGAAAGTGTAGTCGTAGCCTACAACAACAAAAAGAGTGAGCTGTACTGTGTAACGAAGAGGAGAATCTCACACTGACAAGACCTGAATGTTGCAGCGAAGCTTGTGCGTTGTAGTAGACCCAGAAACAGAGTTTCACTTGGATTGCGATGAATTGTTTGTCTAAGACGAACGCCAAGTGGTGGATCGGTGACATTCCTAACTTTTTTTTCAGAGCCAGGAAGAGCAGCAGCAGCGAAACGAGTTGTAGCGAGCAGTAGAACAGCACGTTCTTGAGTGTCAGGATCAGTTCACCCTCGTTCATCCCTCGGAACTGCGCGTAATATTCGCGATTCGGCAGGTGATACATGCCGTACAGGTAAATCGCTGTAGACACGAATAAAAAAGTCACTATTAGGGGATACCAAGTTAGAGAATGATACTCACAGAAGACAAGCGGGATGATGACCTCAACATAGTTGAGAAGGAGGAGGAACTCGGCCATGTACAGCAGACGCTGAACCATTCGTGTGTAGCGAACAGGAACTGGAAGTCTTGGCACTCCATTTCCAACAGGAACAGGGTGGATATTTCCTTTGAATAATTTCTTCCCAATTTTGCGAACGGATTTTCTTGCCGGTGCTTTAATATCCTTTTTCACTGGGGATATTATCTCTGACCTTGGCAATACCGGATCAACGATTGGCGCCACTCGTTTGAGTTCTACAAAGGGCGAAATTATCCTTTCTGGTTTGACATTTTGCCGCAGTCGCAGTAAAAAACTCGCACGTTCTAACGCCGTCGCTGCTCGTCCTTCCCAGTCGAATTCCTGTTCTAGTCGTCGCTCCAAGTCCCGTAAATGTTTCTGGGTATCGTTCAGTTCTCGCAACGATACTCCCATCATGATAATATCCACCAACATTATCTCGAGGGTTGTATACATTGACGGAGAGTTCTGCATACAGTAAGCCACGAACAAAGCGTTGAAGACATCGCAGTGGAAGATGACGGTCTCTGGCATTTCGTCTGTCAGGTGGAGAAGCGTCCGAGAGAATAAAAATCGCATGAGCATTTTTATCGCTGGAAGTAGCAACGCGAACGCCATCTGAGCCCGATCGGATAATATCGTGAAGACGAAGAAATACGGAGGATAGACGAACACCAGCAGCACTTCACACATCCACAGTTTAATCGTATTGAGGAACATTGTGACTGCACCGGGAGTTCTTTTGATCTTCCAGGCCCATTCGAAACCCAAAGTAATTGCAATGAGAGAAAGCCACGGAGGTGTCGTAGTGATCAGCGAAAATGGCAGCGGATAACCGATAATCTGAGCGAGTTTGTACATCAGAAGTGTACTTAAAGCCGACACAACGAGTGTGTAAACGATAGCTCTCCACAGTGGGTAAGGAAGGAGCGAAACATTCATTCGGAACTGCTGAATAGCCAGAAACGTGATGACTACGAAAGTGTAGTAAGTCCGGAAAAAATACCTCATGTTGCCTTCTACGCCTTCAGACGGCTCGGCGAGAGGGATAACGTCGACGAGAACTGTCACCGCCAGACACGGGACGGGGGTGACCGCCAAAACTGTAAATACCCGCGCCCAACTCGCCTCATTTGTGTACTTGGTCAGCTCGAGCACGCGGTCAGCAGAGTAGCGACCGTGTAATTCCACTTGTGTTGACTCCCAAAACTTGGTGAACGAGTGGAGTCTAGACATTAGCTGGAGTTTCGGGCACGGACAACAATCACGCCAATCGTTTGGTCAGCAGAAACCAGTAGCTACAGAAATTGGCTCTCGTTTTACAATTAGGTTATTATTAGTTGATTCAATAAACAAATTTTGCATTTTTGATAAGGTTGTTTTTACCAGAAGATGTTCGACCAAGACGACAAATTCTCGATAGATAAGTCTTTTGGTTAATTTTGATCGTGGACGCAAGACTCTGTTGAAAACTCAAGGGTGATGAAAGCGGATAAAGTACCAAACTTTGACAGAAACTGTCACCAATTGTTTCGAGGGTGAGGACAGCCACGCGCCCATAGCGAACAGAGTATACTTGAAGCAAAGATCGACGCCTGTTGATGTCCGTACTACAGCCACGGGAATTTCAAGGTGTAATCGTAGCCTGAAATGAGTAAAACATTAGCAATTAGTTTTCTTAAACACAGCTCGTAAATATCGACTTACCATTGTGCTGCAGCGAGGCCTGCAAGTTGTAATAGACCCAGAATATCAGTTTAATTTGGACTCCATCGAATTGCTTTTCCAAGACGAAAGCGAGCTGGTGAACAGGTGAGAGGCCTAAAATCTGGTGTAACGCGGCAAAGAGCAGCAGTAGCGACGCGAGCTGGAGCGAGCAGTAAATCTGCACATTCTCCAACGTTGCGACCAACTGATTTCGGTCCATCCCGTGAATTTGAGCATAATACTCGCGGTTGGGTAAGTGGTACATGGCAGTCAAGTAGAGCGCTACAACAACACAAAAACATTTTAAAAAAAGTTGTGAACATGAAAAAAACTCTTGTGTACGTACAGAATACTAGAGGGATAACCACCTCGACGTAATTGAGAAGAAGGAGGAACTCCGCTGCATATACAAGTCGTTGAACTCTCAGTGTGTATTGCCCCAGAGAACTTTGACTATCGTTTCCAACGATACTAACGTCTGGGTGTATGGCATTTCCAGCAATTCTCGTCTTCACAGTTACAGAGTTTTGCATCCATTTCGAGTCCTCGGAATCTGATGCCGGTGTCACAGTTGCAGAATTTGGTCTGGTCGCATTTTGGGTCAGAAGGAAACTCGTTTGGGTCAAGGTCGAGACTCTGGAGTTGCTTTTATCACTGACACAGAGATTCGTCAGGTATTTCGCATTGATCAGTTGGTGCTCCAATGCCTTTAAATGTTTGCGAGTGCGTCCAGCCCCGCGCAGAGAGAAAGCCATCATGACAATGTCGAAAAACATAATTTCCAAATGGAAGGGGAATTCTGCATGCTGTAAGATAGGAAAAGAGCGTAATACACATCGCAAGTGAAGACAACCGCTTCCGGCATCTCATCGTGGAAATGCGTCAATGTACGAGCGAAAACGTTTCTCATGAACAACTTAATCACCGGTAAAAGCAGTGCGAAACCGGTTTTGCCTTGCTTTGGAAAGAGTTGAGAAGATGTAGAAAATACGGAGGGTACACGAACCCAAGAAGCACTTGGCACGTCCATAATTTAATCGCAGTGATGAGCATCGTGAGTGCGTCTGGAGTCTCTTGGATCTTTTTAAACCATTCAATCGCCATAAGTATACAGGATAAAGTCGCCCATGGAGGAGTGAGCAGTAGCAATCCGAACGGTACAGGGAACCCGATCGTCTTGGCGAATGTGTAGAGAATCCCTACTACACACGCTGAGACCACGATCGTATTGCGGAGTATGCGTTTATACGGGTACGGAAGGATGGGGACACTGACTCGGAACTGGAGATGAAGGAGAACCGTAAGGACCATGAAAGTGTAGAACGAACGTACTAAGAACAATTTGTTGGCGTGGAGTCCTTCGGACGGGTCGGCAAGCGGCAAAACGTCAGCGAACACAGTGACCGCTACACACGGAAGCGGCGTGATTAGCAGCACCCCGAGTACTCGGAACCAGCTTGTTTCATTCGCGTATTTCGCCAGCTGCAAGATCCGTTCTTCGGAAGACCTTCCACGTAACTCCACTTGGGTGGACTCCCACAGCCGCAGTAGCCTCTGACACCACGGACTTCTCATTGAGGAAATACCAGAGACGAAGTTGGACACCCTATTTTAGAGTAAACCGTTCCTAAAACAATATAAAGTTTGAAAGAGTTTCTAAGACAAACATTCCTTCAACTTCAACTTGAAGTTGCAAGAATGATAGTCCTTCAACTTCCAGTATTTTTTTTTATTGGTAGTGTGGCTATTAAACGTCTCGACTACCAATCACTTCCCTGCAACTACAGTCTCCTTTCACCTTTAGCGCGACAACAGCGGACTGCGCTCGCCGTTGGGGCCGCGACGGCTGGTGTAGGCGCGGAAGCCAACGACAGCGCCGCCAACCACCACGACAGCCACAGCCACGAGACCGACAATCGACCAGATTGATAGTCCGTCACTGCTGGATGCTGCACTGGGAGCACTTGCTACAGCAACACTCGAGGTCGTCGGGATGCACTTGGTCTTGGCCAGTTTGCTGAACCACTTGGCAGCCGGACGAGGAATACGCTCCAGCTCGGTCGGCTTGGCTGATACGTAGTCCTTGGATCCCGTCTGAGCTGTGAAGTTGACGTAGTAGAGACCGAAGCGCGGCTCAAAGGAGCCCCACTCGTAGTTATCCAGATAACTCCACGCGGTGTAGCCAATGACGTTGATCTTCTCCTCTGTGACGGCCTTGTACACTTGGTCCATGTAGTTCTCGTAGTACCACATCTGGTCTTCGTTCTCCACTTCGTCATTGCCGCACCAGCCGTTCTCCGTCAGCAGAACGTCGGTCGATGGGTCGTGCGCGCTCACCCACTTCATCAGCGCCAGGTATCCAGGTGGGTAGGCCGTGAACCAGCCGCAGTTACGGTTACCGTGTCGGTCCTTGCTGGAAAGACGAGAACCTTCCGGGGCGCGCGTGTCGTCGACGCCCTTGTCCTTCTCCCAGCCAAGTGTGAGCTGGTCGCAGCTTCGCTTGGACGTTGGCGAGTCACAGTCCGTCACGGACTTGGAGGCATAGTGGTTGATCATGAACAAGTCGTAGGATCCCTTGATCAGCTCGGACTCCTGCTCTGTGAAACGAGGCAGACGGTCGCCCACAACTTCACGCATAACAGCCGGGTAATCACCGGAGATCATGGGCTGCAGGAACCAGCCGTAGTCGAACTGCAGCGCACGTTCGGCAGCCGCGACGTCCTTCGGGTTGGACGGGTCGAGCGGGAACATCATGTGAGCCACCAGTACAATACCGATGCGAGCGGTAGGGCGCATCACTCCATTGTCACGGAAGGCACGGAACTTTTGCACCGCCAGAGCGTGAGATCGCAACAGGTTGTGCGTCACAACGTACGTGTCCGTCTCGGAACCGGTAAAACCGGGCGCGTGCACTCCAGTGCCGTAGCCCTGCGTCACGAACGAGTACGGCTCGTTAAACGTCGTCCAGTAGTCCAGTTTCTGGCCGAACTCCTGGAACATGAGCGTAGCGAAGTCCACGTAGTGGCCGATGATGTCGGAGCTGAGCCAACCGGGCGGCGACAGTTCCGTCTGTAGAGCGGACGGTAGATCCCAGTGGTAGATCGTGAGGATGGGCGTGAGGTTGTTCTTGGCCATCTCGTCAATCAGATCGTGGTAGAACGCGATGCCCGTGGGGTTGGGCACCATCCGGCGCGTCGCCGGGTTCCACGTCATGACGCGCGACCAGGAGATGGAGAAGCGGAAGGACTGGAGTCCATCGTCCGCCATCATCTTCAAGTCGCTCGAGTAGCGATGGTAGAAGTCGTCCGCCACGTTAGCGCAGGCCAAACCGGGCTTTTGCCGGCAGAAATCGTCCCAAATGCTGGACGTGCGACCGCCTTCCAAGTAGGCGCCTTCCACTTGGTACGAGGCGGTGGCTGAGCCGAACATGAAGTCCTTGGAGAAACAGCGCTCCTCGGCGGCTGCGGGGGCCAATAGGGCGGCGGCGGCGGCCATTGCGCACGGCAACAGCTGCAGCAACTTCATGGCGGTCGGTTCTTGGCGGGAATTCGATGTGCGCAGGACACGGGGAATTGCCGACTGCCGTAGGATTTTTTTTTTTTTTTACTATCAATGAGCTTTTTGGTAAGCGGTGCTTCAAGTTGCAGGGTTTACCACATTCGGGTACTTAGATTTGATGTTTGTAAGGATGATGATACGAGTGGTCCACGCAACAATGATCACCCCCATCATCATGCGTGAGTGAGCAAAACCACTGGCAAAATGCCAACCAGCAGCAAGTTGCAAGCAGCTAAAGTATGGCGTGCGTGGTTGTACATGTATTACTACATGTAGGTACAGTATCGTAATACATGTACGAGTTGTATGGGGTCATGTGGTGCATGACACTGCATGATGCAGAGGACCGATACTGAAGCTGTACAGTATCGTATCTATGATTTGTGTACATGTAGACGAATACTTTAGACGGACTCAATCTGCATTGCAGCTGAAGACGACTAGCGTCTCGTCACTGGGGACTTACTCGGTGATGTACAAACTCTACAGTACTGTACCTAGTTTCTCCGTCGGATACTATACATGTACTCAGTAACTTCATCATCAGAAAGCTGTGGTTGCACCGCCGACAAATCGATCAAGAACGTATCCACGCATCAAAGTTCGTTTTCTCTTCATTTCATGTTGTGAACGTCCAAAATGTTGCATCGACTGATGGCAACGAGTTCATAACCAACGCAAAAGTGAGCTTACATATACCGGTAAGCTCAGCTAACATCTACTCACTACAACTCCAACTTTCTTACGTGCGAATGCGCTTACGAGCCGCGTTGCACTTGAGCGTCGGAGCCGACGTCGACGGACGTTCAGTAGCAGGCGCGTCCGTGGCGTCCGTCGACGGTGTCTCGTTCGACGATCCCGACGTCAAACTACCGGTAGAATCCGCCTCCGCAGCCGCAGCCGAACCGGTCGAGGACGTCTCAGTGGCCGGGGCCGTTGTGGTCGTGGTAGAAGCACCACCACCCGAGCCAGAATACAGCGGGATGCACTCCTTGTACACCTGCCACGAGTATTTCTTCTTGAGGTAGCGCACACCCAGCCAGTACCAGTACAGCACGCAGTTGTCGCCACACGCACTGTAGTCGAGCTTGAACGTCTGATCCGTGATTGATTCGTGACAGTTCAAGTAGGACAGCGCCAAGGTGTCCCCCATGTAGATCTCGCACGGTCCGTCATGGGTGTACCCCGACGTCCGCATCGTTCCGTCCTCCGGGATCTGCTGCGGGACGCCGTTGGGGTCGGACCAGCCACAGGCTTGATCCGCTCCGTCCGTCACCGCGTACTTAGCGTTGTCCATGAAGTCGCGGAGGCTCTTGTAGCCATTGTCTACTTGGTACTGCGTGAAGTTCTCCTGCGTGGTGTATCCCTCCTCCTCCAGGAACGACAGGGGATTCCAGAGCACACGACGTTCCGTGGACGTGGAATTGGCTCGAGTCCACGTCGGCGACGGGACGTACACGACCTGGTGAGCTTCGCTCTGCAGCAGTAGCGCACTACCGAAAACTGCGATGGACGTGAAAGTTGTCAACATGACTGAGTCGATTGGAGAATGAGAGAGACCGAGGATCGAGGCGCGGCCATTTCGGTGCGGACCAGTATTTTACTGTTAGCGATTCGTGCAAACAGCGTTTCTTCAGCGGCAGATGTGGACACTCATCTATCAGACCGCCAAATCTAGTGATCCGATCACGTTGATGATCAAAGGAATGTAGAGGTGCAAGAGGTTCAACCAGTACAGCCGCTGCAGTAGAAACTCGACCGAGCGGGAGGAGACAAACGACGAGTTCGGTCATCGAGATGGAGAGGTGGAGGTTTGTGAACAGGTCAATTTACTCAACAGGTTTAAGCGGGTTGTATGGATACCACCTAACTAAAAACATCAAAGACGCAAGACAACAGCTTGGCAGACGATTTCCTGCATCGTCTAGTCGCTTGTCGATCACTTGTACAGCGGGATGCACTCCTTGTACACCTGCCACGAGAACTCGCCCTTGAGTTTGCGCACTCCCAGCCAGTACCAGTACAGGGTGCAGCTATCGCCGCAGCCACTGTAGTCGAGCTTGAACGTCTGCTCTGGGATCGACTCGTGGCAGTTGAGATACGACAGAGCGAGCTTGTCCCCCATCCAGATCTCACACGGACCGTCGTGCGTGTAGCCCGACGAGCGCATGGTGCCGTCCGACGGGATCTGCTGCGGGATGCCCTTCGGGTCGCTCCATCCGCAGGCCTGGTCGGCTCCGTCCGAGACCTTGTACTTGGCCTTCTCCATGAAGTCCCGCAGACTCTTGAAGCCGTTGTCCACCTGGTACTGCGTGAAGTTCTCCTGTGTCTTGAATCCCTCCTTTTCGAGGAACGACAAGGGGTTCCAGAGCTCGCGGCGCTCCTCCGACGTGGAGTTCGGTCGCGTCCAAGTCGGAGAAGGAACGTACACAACCTGGTGAGCTTCAGTCGACTGCAAGAGCATCGAACTGCCCAGTACAGCGAGCGTAGATAGCGAGGACAGCATTGCGGTTCTCTGGTGTGTCGGCAGTTGAGGAATGACTCTTATTATAATAGCGGACGTTCGTCGGCGACGAAAATTCGGTGTACAAAGCTCATGATCTCAAAACGAGACTCGAGTCGAGCCACACCAGCCGATTCGTTCATCCGTTCGAGACAAATCTGGTGATCTGGAAAGCACTTGGGTTTAAAGGGGCAGTAGAGGAGCTGTTGAGCCAAACGTAAAGAGAAAGTTTGGGGTTTGCAGTAGTTTGCTGCTTACGACAGCGTGAAGACCAAATTGATTATCGTTTGAGATCGCTCTCCGTAATACTGTACGGTAGATACTGTTCATTCTAATGCAGAAGTTCCCGTGAGTGTTGCCACCTCGATGTCGGATCGAGGAGGGGCTACGTATCTCGAAAGAGTGAACGCGTAAAGCATTCTTTAACTCCAGGAGAGGCTGTAAAATACTTCTTGTCCATTATGCGATGTGGTTCGTTCTCGTAACGTGTACTGTACATGGTACATGTACCTGGTCTATCCTTGGCAACAATGACAGCAAATACAGTGCAGGCGGTCGTCCTTCCTTAGTCACACACAGTGAGTTCGAAGTGCATGTACTGTGTTAAACACTGCACTGTCGAGCCGAACGTTGTGCATGTAGAGGAGAAGGAACTTCGCGCCTTCCCATGCGTATCGCAATCGAGAGGAAGAACTTGAAGTGGCAGTTCCGAGCTGCCTGCTGGACCGAAGTGTAGGAAGTACCGTACTTAGTACGGTGATCATCACCTCTTTCATGTGTTCCTTCCTATCATCGACGATGCGTTAGCCATATAGTTCTGCGGTTGCACGAATGTCGCCTTAGGCTAGTACAACCGTGTGCAACAAGTCGAGTGCAAGAGGAACAAGGGTAGATGCTAAACACCGGTACGCTCGATCAACGGACTACAAATCCGTTCCAGCCCACAAGTCGCAAAAATCTAGCGATCGAGGAGGACAAACTGTCCTTAAAAAGTACCTAAATTCTTTTAAAAACAAGATGTTCGATTGAGGAACTGACATCTACAGATGAAAGCCGCCAAATGGCGAGCTGATCGATGAGCTGTTGCCATACGAGACGACAAGCAACTGGTATAAGTTCCATCTGTACCCTCGAAAAGTGTCTGCAAGTCCCAGCCTGGGACTGAGGCACACAGTCCCAACAAAGTGATGGCACGGAGTCTCAAATTCATTCGGTGGAGTCATCAAGTCAGAGTGCTCGCTGTGAGTCACCTGGGTGCACTTCAACTGCGAGGACTCGATCGTTCGCCATCGCGAGACAAAGCGAAGTTACTCAACCGCTTGCCGGAAAGTCGCTCGAAATTCCACGACTGGAGGCGTTTGAAGTTGCGCCTCTAGCACATCGACCAACGCGTGGGGCATAATGATCCATTAGCAATGATTGCTCTAACCGGACGGATGCGCCTTATGCACTTCGTTGTGACCCGTTGCAGCCTGTCCTCATGGTCGAACCTAAGAGACAAAGAGTATCATATTGATACCAGTTACATCTGGCCTTTTGCCATTTGCGCCCAGAACACGATGGCGAAACTATAGAGAACGATAAAGGTTCATGTCACCGGCCGCTAGCAAGAATCATTTTGCAGCGAACAGACGTACGTTACCACGTGCGAGATATCCTCTGCCCGTCCGAGGAAGAAAATAAAATATTCCGGAAGAAGGTCGGCGGAAAACTGCCACTTTGGCCGCAGTCTCAGCCTCCTCATTATTCATTTCCTTGTCGTCGGCGTAGTTTACTTTCGACTGCAAGACCTACCATGAAGCTCATTTGGATCGTACTCGCTGGCCTCTTGGCGCTCATTGCCCGAGTGTCCAATGTCGAAGCTCAAACCTGCGGATCCCGCCTTCGCAAGGACTGGGATATGATGACGGCCACCGAGAAGACCACGTACCGGAACGCTATCCGTGCGGCAATGGACTCCGGAGCGTACATCAAGTTCGTCGAGATGCACACGGAGATGCTGTCGGAGAGGGAGGCTCACCGTCACTGTATGTTCATCTACTGGCACCGTCTCCTTCTCGTCGCCTTCGAGAACATGCTCCGAGGCCAAGGTGCTGCCTACGCCTGTGTGACTGTGCCCTACTTTAACTGGATCGTCGCTAGTGCCCGTGCCACGTCGGGATCTTGCAACTCCATGGGTAGCTGCATGGCCATCAGCCGAGAGCTTGGCGGCTGGACTACCGGCGTTCAACGCACGCTCTCCATCAACGGAGTGAGCAACACGGGCCGGTGCGTCACCTCGTCGCCCCTCGATCGTTTCTGCCAGCTTTCGTCCACTACCGGCGGTGCGTGCGCCCGGTGCGTTCCACGCAGCGACTGGTCCACCGTACGAGTCCCGTCGACCACGGGCTACGCGTCCGTGCGCGCGCAAGTGTTCAACGCCCAAAACATCGGCCAGATGTCGCCGAACGTCGAGAATGGCTGCCACAACAACGTGCACGCCAACTTCGGCAGTACCATGGGCACGTTCGCGTCCCCGTCCGACCCGATCTTCTGGTCGCACCACGCCATGGTGGACCTGCTGCACGTGATTTTCCACAAGTGCCGCGTCGGAACGCAGCGCCTCACGTTCCAGCAGAAGGCGTCGCACCCGGTCGCGTGGGCGTCCTGCGCGCGTCGCGGCTCGAGCACCACGTTCCGACCTACTGACGTGGTCACGATGCGCACGGGCGAACGCGGCATCAACCCGATTCCAGGGGCGTCGGATCCTCGCATCGGCCGGTACTTCAATGGCGTGCCGAACCAGTTCGCCGGTCTGATGGACACCCGCGACTTGGGCTCCAGCAGCTACGGATACTACATCAGCGGCCAGGTCGCCACCATGTACACGCAGTGCGACGCGTCTCCGACGTCGCGAAAGCTGTACGAGACGAACGCTACGGAGCCGGCGATGTGCGGCGTGGCGGAAGATGACGGCCACGAGACGGGGGAATACGACTATTCCTCGGAGAACAACTTCCCCGAGACCGACTACAACGGCCAGGACGACGGCCACCAGGACGCTGTAGTCATTGACGGATCGGGTAACCCAATTGACGAGAACACGCCCACGGACGCCTACGTCACGGAAGACGCGGAGAAGAAGGTCTACGACTGGTACGATGAGGCTCTGGCGAATTTGGGTGGTGACTCGAAAGAGAACGTGGACGACCTGGAACGCCAAGCTTGTATGTTCGAGAACGTGTGCTTGGGTGGCACGAAGGACTACTCCCCGGAGTTCAAGGCCATTTGGAAGGTGAAGGAGCCGCGCTGCAAGACCATCGTGGATTTGATCCTGAACGGCACGGAGACCATCCAGTACGATTCATGGCGTGAAGACATGGAGAAGGCATTCGGATGCCCCGAGCCGTCCAACTCGTACACTACGCCCGTGTACACGGATTCGTGGAGCTCGTCCGATTCCGGTTCGTATACCGGTAGCTCATCTGACTCCGGTTCGATTACTTACCCGGATACGACGGACAACTCCAACGACACGATCCACTTTTACGATACGGAGGAGCCTACCGACGACGTTCTTCTTCCTGATGACACTCTTGAACCTACCGATGACACGGAGGAGCCTACCGATGATACCGAAGAGCCTACCGATGACACTGAGGAGCCTACCGATGGCATTGAGGAGCCTCACGTCGACCCCGTCGAGGAATTCGACACTGATGCACCTACGGTTGTCACCATCGACACTGATGCGCCTACGGTTGTCACCATTGACACTGATGCGCCTACGGATGTCACCATCGACACTGATGCGCCTACGGATGTCACCATCGACACGCTGAGCTAAGGGTTTGTGTCGAAGTTGTCTAGTTGAAGGCTTGGTTTTAGATATCTTAATCGTCCGTCTGGACAGTCAAAATGCAATAAATGGAAGTACACGTTCATCAACACGGATCCTTCAGTATCTTTATGATATTAACACGGGGTCTCTGGCATTTAAAGGGTGGAGAACATCGAGTCAGCCTGTTGATCGAGATGCGGAGCGAGCAGGCAGTCGGTCACCTGGAGCAAACACCACCTTTAACCAACAGGTAGCAACTGGACAGGCCCCGGCACAGACAACGATCTACCTACCGGTATGATACCTGCAAAACCTAACAATTTTCGTTCATGTACAAAGCTACGGTCACGAAGACCTGAGCATCGTCGGCATCATATTACCAGCTCAGACATTCTCTCTCCACTTGCCAGTTGTCATTCATCTGTCGTATAGGGCCCAACAGCTTCTGCCGATTGCCAAGCAGATGTAGAGTCACGTTTACCAACCTCGAGCTCTTGACTGTTACCATCAGACAATAATACTAACATTTGTATGGCTCAAGTTGAAGTTTGCCACAAAAAAACATTTACTACTGTAGTATTTGTTTTCTTACCGGAGGCACTACCCCGAATCTTTACCCTCTTACTTGTTACGACTGGATCTTAGTAGAGGCAGAGCCTGTCGTGCTCCAGCTTTTATAATGATGACCATCAACAACTTTTCGGCCCTCTCCCTGCTTTCACTGTCCGTCACGTTAGACCGACAACTCATTCCCCGATTTGCAGTGAATCGACCCAGTCCCTTTCTGCTCCGAAGGCCATGAAGCTCGTGTGGGTGCTGAGTGCTGCGCTTCTAGCGTTCGTCTCGACGTTGTCGCCAGTCACTGCGCAGTGTGGAGCTCGAGTGCGAAAGGATTGGGATTCCTTGACGACTACCGAGAAGAGCACGTACAAGGGGGCCATCTCTGCTGCGATGGACTCGGGCGCGTACATCAAATTCGTCGAGATGCACACGGAGATGCAGTCCGAGATGGAGGCGCATCGCCAGTGCATGTTCATCTACTGGCACCGACTGCTGCTCGTCGTGTTCGAGAACATGCTGCGTGGCCAAGGCTCCCAGTTCGCCTGTGTGACTGTGCCGTACTACAACTGGGTCGGTGCAAATAACCGCATGCTGGCTGGGTCGTGTTCGTCGCTTGGAGACTGCTCTACCATCACGCAAGAACTCGGGGGCTACACGACCGGATCTCAACGCACAGTCAACATCAACGGCATCTCCAACTCCGGTCGCTGTGTTTCCCAGTCTCCGCTGGATCATTTCTGTCAGTCCGGAACCGTTTCCGGTTCGGCGTGCGCTCGTTGTGTGCCTCGTGGTGACTGGGGCTCTGCGTCAGTGCCGTCCACCACCAGCTTCGCTTCGGTGCGTCAGCAGGTCTTCAACGCTCAAAACATCGGCCAAATGTCTCCCAACATCGAACAGGGCTGCCACAACAACGTGCACTCGAATTTGGGCGGCACCATGGGCACGTTTGCGTCTCCGGCTGAGCCGATCTTCTGGTCGCACCACGCAATGGTCGACGCGCTCCACACCATCTTCCACAAGTGTCGAGTAGGCACTCAACGCCTCACTTTCGCTCAGAAAGCGGCTCACCCGGTGGCCTGGACGTCGTGCGCCAAGCGTGGAGGCGGCGCGTTCAGTCCCACTGACGTCATCGTCATGCGTACGGGTGTGAACGGCAACAATCCGATCCAGGGCAGTCAAGACCCGCTCATCGGCCGGTATTTTACTGGCGTCCCCAACCAGTTCGCGGGTTTAATGGACGTGCGAGACCTTGGAGACAGCAGCTACTCGTACGAACTCAGTGGCCAGCTAGCGGACATGTACAACAACTGCGACGGAACTGCTGCACCGACTGCTGCGCCTTCCTCAGCCCCTGTACCGACCACCGGCGCGCCGGCAAATGCTCCTCTTCCAGTCACGAACGCTCCAGTTACTCCTACAGCCGCTCCTCAACAGCCAAGTCGCTTTGGCTGGCTTGACTGGCTTCGCAACCGCTGGGGGTTCGGCCGTGGCGGACGTCGTCTTGAAGCTCAACACGGGTGGGGGTTGTGGCCGTGGGGTAACAGCCAGGGAAACAATGTCCGAGGCAGCGACTACGCTTATAACCAGGCTACCATCGCTCCTTCCACTGCTGCTCCTACAGCAGCCCCTTCGGCTCAGTACAACGGCCAGAACAACAACGTGGATGTGATCACTGTCAACAAGGAGTGCGCTGAAGAGAAGAAAGTGACCACTTGGTACCAGAAGACGATGGCCAAAATGGGCGGACAATGCGCTGAGAACATGGCGGATCTCGAGCGTCAAGTCTGCATGTTCGAGAACCAGTGTCTCGGAGGAACGAAAGACTATTCGGCAGCTTTTAAAGCCACTTGGGGGGTCAAGGAGCCTCGCTGTCTGACCATTGTGAACGCCATCAAGAGCGGCCAGCAGAAGATCACGCACGCGGGCTGGCGTCAGGACTTGGAATCGTATTTCGGCTGCCCCAAGCCGACCAACGCCACACAGACTGGAGGCAAGAAGGACGCGTACGGTGACGCGACTCAATCTGTCGCTCAGTCTGTTACTCGGACTGCCACTGACACGCTTTCAAGTGTCATCCAGTCCGTTTAAAATTTTCCACGAGAGAAAAGCTGTAGCTGTGTAACTCGTAGATCAATGTGACGTATCCGTTGTGTGGTTTTACTTTACCATTTGCGGTAAAATATGTTTTTTTTCAGCTGTCTTCAACGCACCAATGTGTGGACTTGTTCCCCATCTGCCTCCCTCGTCATTTCTGATCCTTCTTGCTGTTCGTAGCTGCTGTAGATTAAATGAGCTTCTGTCATTGTCCGTCACTGCGCATTTTCCACCTTGCTGAAACCTCGAAAGGATGAGATTCATTCAGGTCTTCACTGTCGCGTTAACACTCGCCTTTGTTCATGCTCAAACGTCCTGCGGTCCACGGATACGACGCAACTGGGACACCATGTCAGGAGCCGAAAAGGCCACGTACAAGAACGCGATTGCAGCGGCGATGGACTCTGGCGCGTACATCAAGTTCGTGGAGATGCACACGGAGATGAAGTCCGAGATGGAAGCTCACAAGCAGTGCATGTTCATCTACTGGCATCGGCTCTTCCTTGTGGTCTTCGAGAACATGCTGCGTGGTCAAGGCCCCGCGTTCGCGTGCGTGACGATCCCGTACTTTAACTGGATGGAGGCCAGCAACAAAGCGCTGACTGGAGAATGCAAGGCACTTGGAGAGTGTTCTCCAATCCTGAAAGAACTGGGCGGATTCGCCACTGGATCCAAGAAAACACTCGACATCAACGGCAGAAACATCACTGGAACGTGCGTGTCGGAGTCCCCACTGGATCATTTCTGTCAGTCTTCAACGACTCCCAAGGCTTCGTGTGCTGGTTGTTTACCACGAGGCGATTGGGGAGCAGCCAAAGTACCAGCGAGTATCAGTTACGCGTCGGTAGTCGGCCAAGTCTTCAATGGAACGAACATCGAGAAGGTCTCGCGCACGGTAGAACGCGGTTGTCACGCGGACATCCACGCTACGCTTGGTAGTACAATGACCAAGTTCCAGTCGCCCGCTGATCCCATTTTCTGGTCGCACCACGCCATGTTGGACGCTCTACTCACGATCTTCCACAAGTGCCGCGTTGGGACTCGACGCATGACGTTCGAGCAGAAAGCGGCAGACCCAGTAGCTTGGGCCTCTTGCAAGCGGCGAGTCGGGAAAACAACGACTGGAGCGCCGTTTAAACCGACCGACGTGGTGACGATGAGGACGGGCGTGAATGGAATTAACCCGATCGAAGGGAGTAAGGACTCGCTCATCGGTCACTTCTTTAAGGACGTACCAAACCGATTCGCAGACTTGATGGATGGGAGCGATCTCGGACTCAGCAGTTACACGTACGAGATCAACGGACTGCTTGCCACTATGTACAACACGTGCGGTGGCTTGAAGCAAGAGCACGTCACTCCAGCTACGACCACCCCCAAGCCAAGAACTACGTCGACACCAGAAGCTTCTGATGGTCACCAAGCCGACAGGATTCAGAGTTTCTTCGACTGGCTCGTAGGTAAAGTAACGTCCAAGACGCAACGAGAGAGGCGGCGGCTATCAAGCTGTCGAACGGCGCCCACGAAGAAGACTCCGAGTCATAAAGAGAACGTCCCAGTGGTCATCGCTGCGGAGTTGACAAAGTCCGAGAAGCGCGTGATCGACTGGTACACGGAGGCGGTGGCTTCTAGTGGGGAGTTCTCAGCTAAAAACATAGCAGACACGGAACGCCAAGTCTGCATGTTCCAGGATCAGTGTCTGGGTGGTATCGTCGATTACTCGGAGGAGTTCAAAGCTCTCTGGGGAGTTCAGGAACCACGTTGTAGGACCATCGTGAACGCTATCAATAGCGGCGAGCAGGAGATCCTCGATACAGCGTGGAAGGAGAAGATGGAAAGTCATTTCGGCTGTCCACAACCAGCCAACGAGACCGAAAAGATGTAGGCAACAGCGTCCATGTAGTAGATGTTTCGCGTACAGTAGATGTCATCCGTAATAAATGTAGAACCACAGTCATCACTGTTTTGTTTTAGTTCCTTTCCATGTGGATTAAATGATTTAACCCGCATGGAATCGTACAATCCACAAATACCCATGATATTCGTTCCACATGGTGACTTCGCTGCAGACGTCTTTAACCACGTGGTAGTGACAGCTCCAGCTCTGATATGAGCCACAAGGTTTCAACATCAAAAACTCAACAGTCGACTCCAATGAAAGTGTCTGCCACGAGCTACGGCGGAATCCAGATGAAAGTTGGTCCGCTCTCGCTCTTGCAGTTTTAGGCAGCCACTACGTCTCGCTGTTCGACTCGGTATCCTAGAGACACAAGGGCCGTGGACGTACTCCAGCGATCCACGCTTCTCACTTTCCAATTTGCCTTCAACCGGATCATCCGCATCCAATCACAATGAAACTCCAGTCAATTCTCGCACTCGGTCTCCTGGCTTTCACGGCGTCAACTGACGCTCAATCGGTCTGTGGCCCTCGAGTTCGACGCAACTGGGACGCGCTCTCCGACACGGACAAGAACACGTACAAAAGCGCTCTTGCATCGGCCATGGACTCCGGAGCATACATCAAGTTCGTCGAGATCCACCAAGAGCACATGTCCAACATCGAAGCGCACGGGCAGTGCATGTTCATCTACTGGCATCGGTACTTCCTCATCGCCTTCGAGAACATGCTGCGTGCTCAAGGAGACGAATACGCCTGCGTCACGCTGCCGTACTACAACTGGATGGACGCGTACAGCCGTCAACTGGATGGCAAGTGCAGCTCGTACGGTGACTGCGCCGCGATCACAAGCGAGTTGGGAGGATCCAGTGGCTCGACGCAGACTGTGACGATCAACTCGGACACCATCCAAGGCGCCTGTGTGAATGAATGGCCGTTGAACCATTTCTGCCAGTCTTCGACTCCAGGCACGGACTGCTCGGGCTGTTTGCCACGGGGGGATTGGGGCTCTACAAGCATGAACCCACTCACGGGCTTCGCAAGCGTTCAAGGGCAGGTTTTCAAAGCGAAAACCATCACGGGAGCTTCGAACAGCATCGAGATTGAGGGCCACGCAGCGGTGCACAACGACCTGAGCGCGACAATGCAGTACCAGGCCTCCCCTGCAGATCCGATCTTCTGGTCGCATCACTCCATGGTGGACGCACTGCACACGATCTTCCACAAGTGTCGGGTAGGAACGCAACGCATGACGTTCGACGAGAAGGCAGCAAACCCAGTGGCTTGGGAGTCGTGTAAGCGTCGAGATGAAGGTGTCTTCAACCCGACTGATGTCGTAGCTGTACGCACTGGAACAGACGCCAACCCACTCAACGCGAGTCAGGACTCCGTTGTCGACCAGTTCTTCCGAGACGTACCTAACCGATACGCCGATCTTATGGACGTTCGTGACCTTGGAGAGTTTAGCTACTCGTATGAGCTGAGTGGACATCTTGCCTCCATGTACACCAACTGCGATGGGTCTTCTTCTCCTGCCACTACAAACGCTCCTTCTTCAACGACAAACACTCCGCAACCAACAACCACTGCGCCTGCTCCAACAACGAGCTCTCCGGAACCAACAACCACTGCTCCTGCTTCGACAACCGCTCCAGAAGTCCCAACAAATACCCCTGGGTCTTCGACAGCTTCTCCCATACCGACAACGACCTCTCCACCAGCAACGCAGAGCCCTTCCATTCCAGCTCTACCGCAGACCATCACACCTTCTACTGATGGATTCAACAACCAACAGCTCCAGGATGTGCAGCGGTTCTTCCAATGGCTCTGGAGCAACGTCTTCGCCACCAACAACACGCCGAACTTCCGTAAATTGGCAGCCGAGGACGCCACTATTCAGCAGCAGATCGACTCGACGCCAGTCCCGTCCAAGGGTGCCCAGGACGATGGCAATGTGGACGTCATCATTATTGACAAGTGCGGCGAATCGGAACAGCGTGTCATGACCTGGTACCAGCAGACAGCAACTGCCATGGGCGGGATGTCGGTCGAAACCATTGCGGATATTGAGCGACAGAGCTGCATGTTCCATGACCAGTGCTTGGGCGGGGTGAAGGACTTCTCGGACGACTTTAAAGCTCGTTGGGGGGTCAAGGAATCGCGCTGCAAAGCCATCGTCGAAGCTGTCAAATGCGGCGCTGAGCCGATCGTCTACAGCCAGTGGCGAGAAAACATGGAGGCCCACTTTGGCTGTCCAATCCCCGCCAACGCAAGCACTCCAGAGCCGTCCAGCCAGGAGCAAACAAGCCAAACGGACCAGACTCAACAGCAGCAAACCATTGCTCAGTCGATCACCAAGTCCGTGTAAATTACCGTCTGTTCTGTACACTACACAACAACGTCACTCGTGAGTGTGCAACTATTTCTTTCCGAAGAAATTAATGTCAATTGTGTGTTCCTTCAACTTGTTCCTCTGCGTTGACCTATCAAAAAAAAAAAAACTGTATCAAACAAACAAAAAATCAGAATACACCAACCATTTCACACCTCAAACACTCAACTCCTCACCACTACAAGGTCCTCTTCTGCTTCTACTGAATCTTCATCATGAAATTCGGATCCCGTCGATACTTGGCCTCGAATCTCTCCATCCATCTGTCCAGTAGATTTGTAGGGATCGTCATGTAGCTGCTATTGTTACTGGTCGAGAAGGAGCTGAGATAGTTAAATAGATCCTGCGCGATCTTCAATGCAAAAGCCTTGCGCTCCTCCAAGCCACTGGCCTCAATGCCCAAATTCTTGACATTATCCAGACTCTCGATAGAAACGCCCAGTTGAAGCACTGGTTGGCCTTCAACGTCCGGATGCGTGGGCCACGACGTCCGGAAAATGGCGCTCGGCTTCTCGGCGAAGACTGTTCCCAGTAGCTGCCAGTTCTGCAGGGCTGGCACTGCGAAATACAGCACCGCTAATAAGGACACAAATTAGTACCACATGGCTACACTTTTTTATTTTATTTTACTTACCTCCGTAACCGAGAGGCACAGGCGAGCCTGGCAACAGGAAGAACGTGAGGTCCGTCACCTGCGACGGCTCTACAATGTCCACCACGTAATGGGCCGGTCCGATCTCCCTGATAACACCAAAAGGTACACAAAAGGCTGGATCAGACGCTAAAACATCAACGCTAGCTGAATAATTAGCAAAGAATAGCTGCGTATGTACCGGAAGTCGGTGATGACGGGGCGACCTGCGATCACGAGGCCGAACTGGGCGATGCCCGACTGCGCGACGTTCATCCTCGGCGGTAAAGTGAAGTGAGCGAAGGTTCTGGAACTTGATTCGTGTGGTGCACTCAAATGATCAAACTATGTAATATACGCACAATTTGAAACGTTTGGTCATATCGCTTTCATTTTGACATTTTAAAAAGGATCGATTTCATTTCGAATTCGTTTTGTCATACCAAACTTTTAGTTTGACAAATTTAAAAAAATGAACATTGTCATATCGATATGAGGTCAAATGATGTCATAGTGGGGCGAACAACAACACCATTATGGTATCGTTTTTTTTTCAGAGCAATATCGACTGGTAATACTCTCCACACCATGCGTACAGCAGCAGCATTTCCAGAGTGCACCTGCTAACAGCAGCTGCAGTAGTCGTAGCTCCGCATGAAGACGCCCATAACGCTTGATACGCCGAATTCTCCTGTCTCCACGCGCATGTTCGTATCCGTTGGGTTTGCAGACGAGCTCGCGACAAGTCTTCGTCAAGTTGAGCCAATTCCAAACTCCAGAGATCGTCCAGCAGCGTCGTATCATCTTGTCCACCGAAGAGGAACACACGCGGTACACTGTTGCCTGGTGGAGAGAAAACAAAGGTGCTAGCACCCCAATAGCGGGGCACAGGACGCTGCTCGTCGACTGGACCCACCCCAGTAGTAGCAACGGTGCTCCACCCGTCGATCACGTCTTCGAGGTGCTTCAAGTGGACGTCGAGTTGCGATTCGAAGCAAAAAGCTGATGAAGGTGTACTTGATCCTAGCGAAGCTCTTCGAGGAGGCTTCAGCCCACGACCTACAGCCACCAGCTCATATGGAGTCAGCAACGTTGCTCGTCCAGCGGCTCGTCTTTCAGCGATGCTCGGGCTTTCTCTGTCGGTGAGAGACGCCAGTTGCGTCCATCGCGCAGTTGGAGCCACACCGAAAGCCACACTCGGACTGTAATCCAACCGATACAAGTCGTTCAGCTCCAAGCCGGTACCTCCTGCAGTACCCCCAAAGACGAACATGCTGCTTTCAAACACGACAACCGAGTGCTGGAACCGCGGGGTTGGCGCTGTTCCAGTCGATAACGGCGACAGACTTGTCCATGTGAAGGCTGGAACACAAGGAGCTACGTCAAAAACGACGTCCCACGAGTCAAGAGTGCCCACTAAGCCATCAGCGACAGTGTCAGCTACCTCAAGTGTCCAATTTCCGGCAACGGGCAGTTGGTGGAAGACCGACAGCGGCTCGAGAGAAGCCCCCGACACTCCAGCAGAGACGAAGCTGAACTTCTGCGTCCCCGAAGTGCACTCAGTCCTGTCAGCTGCTTCTTCTGGACTACGTAGTAGCACCGGGAAAGCTCTCGTGTTTGGAGTAGTGCCTGTCGCTCTGCGATCTCCTTGGAAATTCCCCAGTCCTTGACTGTCGCTCCACGTTGTTTCACGGGCCTGAGAATCCGCTGGGAAATGAACACTCTGCTGTCGCCCCGGAAATGTGGCAGGTCCGGGCCCGTACAATTGCAGCCGAAGACTGTGTGGGCAGGCATGAGTGATTTGCACTTTCACCGTCACTTTGGCAACGCAGAGCTGCTCGCCACTAGCGCTTGGACTCTTTTTCCCCAGAGCGAAGACTTCTCCTCCATCAGGAAGAGGAAGACTGGCTGGTTGGCGAGAATCGAGCGATACAGAGGATTGTTTCGCTGCCGTGGATGATATCGAGAGCTCCCAAAGATCATTGAGAGCTTGAGGGCCCCACGTTGAAGCATCAGAGGCATCAGGAGCGTCATTCTGCCGTCCTCCAAAAAGGATTAAACGGTTATTTACCACTGCCATCGAATGCTTCTCGCGCGCAGGCGGTAGCAGCGTAGGCTGAGGCACCGACCACCAGGTTTCCGTAAGTAGATCATACCGCCAAAGCTCATTAGACACAGATCGCGGTTGCTGCAGTAAACACGGGACTTTGTGGGCTCGGTTGCACTCGTAACTCTTCGCCATTCCTCCAAAGAGATACAGATAATTCTCCAAAGATGTGAGTGAGTGACCGCGTCTTGCAGATGGCAGTCGCTGCAGAGGGGGAGTGTTGGTCAAGCGCATTCCAGCACGTGTGATTTCTTCGCTCATAGTTCGAGTACCACACCGTTGCCACGTATTCAGTGGTTTCGGAGGCATACGAAGCGTAACAACGTCGCTATAGGAGCCACGTCCATCCAGCAGCAAAGGTTTCACTCGGAAACGGTACGCAGCCAAAGGAGCGAGGCCATTTACTGTGACGTTGCCGTTGTTCCCTGTGATTTTAGCACTAGGGAGCGTAATTAAACGCACGACATGAAAGTCTTCACTTGCTGAGCGGTTGGCCATCTCGACTAGAAATCCTTCGACAAGTTGAGAAAACCCGTAACGTGGTGCCTTCCAAGTCACACTGACACTTGATGACGTTAAAGGGGACACACTCAGCTGTCGAACACCTTCGCCAGTTGCTTGCGGTCGTAGACTGGCGTCGCTGCTCCCAGCTTTAGACGAGTTGAACAGGTCACCGGAGGAAATGAAGCTGCTGCCTCCTCCCCCGCCTGCACCGTCAACACCTGCGCCACCGCCTCCACCTCCAAAGAATCCCCCGCCTCCTCCTCCACCTGCTTGCTTCCCACTTTGGCCGCTCCCTCCTCGTCCCCGTTGGCCATTGGACGGAGATCGAGCCGCTTCCAACGGAGCCACTACGACATCCATGAGCGACGTCTGCGAATTCATTAGGCATTCGCCTTCGAGAGAAAATTGATACGAACCTCCAGTGCCTGCGAGACCGGCGGTTGTTGGGGTTGCTCCAGTCCCTCCAGTTGCTAGAACAGAGTAGTCAGCACTACTAGCAGCAAAGCCCCAGTCAAGATGCTGATGCCTAGCTGGTAGACCCTCGCTATCGCGAGTATCTCCTGCTACATTCGAAGAATGATACTCGTCTCGTGGTGGTTGTCTTGTGACGCCCAGGTCAAGAGGGATTGTTGTAGCATCAGCAGCAAGACCAGCTTCTGCTTGATTTAAGCCACCGCCGCCTCCTCCATGAGCACAACAGTAATCAGTCGAACCTGCGCCCCCACCTCCAGCCGCTACAAGCACCGTCCGTCCATTCACTTGCACTGCTGACGCTCCTCCACCGCCACCACCCGGAAAATCACCTGTTCCACCGTTTCCACCGCCATTAAACCCACCTCGGCCGTCTTCATGACCCCCACCACCTACTAAAATGTTGATAGAATCCCCAGCATTTACACGGAGAAGTCCACGTGTAAAAGCACCACCTCCACCACGGCTTAAATCGCTAGAAGCAGCTGTTGAAGACCTCGCGCCAGCTCCACCAGCTCCCCAAGCATAAATATCGAGCGCTACAATCCGATGAGCAAGGCCTGCTCCATACTTCTGCTCATCTTGCTCCTTTGGGACTCGGTACGTTTGAGAACCGCCAGTGAAGAAGAACGATCGTTCAGACAGCCTCTCACCCGACCACGTAACTGGGAAAATGAGAACTGCGCCGTGTTCACCAGGCTGGGCTTGAACTCCATTGACGGCAGAACCCCCACTACCTCCGCTACCCGTTTGTTGGACGTAGTACCAGTCGTTTTTGTTAGCACTTAGCTGGCGAGTAGCAGCAATGATCACTTGCCGTGCTCCAAGAAGGGGGTCCTTGTCTTTCTCGGGTTCGTCTTCGACAGTGTAATCAGTCACGAATTCTGGGGACTGCGAGAACGTTCCAACTTGATCCTTTCCAGCCACCGCTCGAACACGAACGACGTGCGTTGTGTATCCTTTCAACGATATTTTCGAGATGGAAGCAGTACGCTTGCTTTTGTCTATCAGTTCTGGGGATACCCGGGTCCATGTAGAGCTACGACCAGCGCGGTACTCGACGTCGTACATCAAATCTTGCACCGCATTTCCTCCCAAGTCCGTTGGTGTTTCCCACGTCACAGTCAGCGGGTCTCGAAGTACGCGAATACTCAAAACAGGACCTGGCGCTGTTCGGAGAGTCGTAAACGGCGCTGAAGGCAGACTGAAAGGTCCTTGGCCGTTGGCATTCCTCGCAGATACACGGAAAATGCACGTGGATCCTGGAGGACGCTTCAACGAAGCCGCAACGGTAGAAAAGACGTCGTGGTTGCCGCTAAAGCCTGCCGGAATGCGCTCACTGATCGTCGTCCAGCCAACATCGTTGTCGCACTGCTGCTGGGCGTGGAAACTGGCCGCAGGAAACAGCTCGGTAACAAAAATGCCGCTCTCCTGCGTGAGCTCGCGACGCATACGCCACGTGATCGTGAAATAGGAAGCTGTCGCAGCTAGCAACTCGGGGGACGACGGAGCTCGAGGTAATCTTGTGGATGGGATCTCTAGCGGTTCGCTACTTGAACTCCACGAGCTCCAGCCGATGCCAAGCGAAAAAAGCGCTCGCACTCGAAAGGAAAACGTTCTTCCCGTCTGCAGTCCAGTGACTTCGTGCTTGCATTCGCTCGAGCACATACGGCGGTGTAAGCCTGGAGAACTTGGAGTCGTGCGCAGGTATTGAACTGCCACTTGGTCTCCGTCCCCTGTCCATAGAGCGCTCACCGTCTCTGTGTACAACGAGAGTAATGGCAACGGATCTTGACCGTCATAAGCTACGACATCAAAGAGAATGATCCACTCCAAAGCCCCTTGACCCAGTGCGTTCCGAAATACCTGCACTGTTGTGATCTGCTCAAGCGACTCAACCGCAGCCTTCATCATGTCTGCACTAGCGTCAAACGCGATGGGAGGCGTCACCACTCCAGCGGTGGCACGTCCACCCAAAAGACTGGGACTGGAGCCCTCAAAGGAGAGCATTAGTCTGAAGTAGCCGTCGTTAATGGTCTCTCCATTGTCTGCACGGGTGAACACGCGCTGTTTGGGCACTGGCTCCGTGGCTCCGTCCTTTGGATCGAGTAGAAGGCCAGTGAGTGAGTCGCCCAGTGATATCCAGTCTCCAAATCGAGATCGAGACACTGAGTACTGCAGTTCGTACGCTTCGACGCTAGTTGTACCTCCGGCAGCTTCCAAACCGTTGTCGAAGGCCGTCCACGTCACTAACGCAGCGCCAGACCCTGGATTTCCGGGAGTAACACGCAGTAACTCGGCCGAGATCTGGCCATCCACTGGAGGCTGCGCATCAAGGAGAACACTAAATGCCGACAAGATCCACACCAGTAACTGGAGAACTGCACGCATAGTGTAGCTGCAGGCTGATGGCAATCAACGCCACAGGCGACTGTTGCCAAAGATCCGATGCCGGTTCCAGCTTTAGCTTTTAATCCTGCGTCACAGCGTCCGCTAGTTTCTTGTAGTCCTGGAGGCAGTTGTAGACGTGAGCTGATAGACGAACGTACAGTCGACCACCGACACATTTGACAGGCACTTCAATGCGGTGAACGTAATGGAGAGCGTCCTGCACGCGCTTGGCATCTGTCGAGGTGGCCTTGGGGTCCGTTTCATCCACTACGACACCACCGCAGAGCTTCTGTGACGTCGGGAGCTGAACGAGACGCATGGCGTGGCGTTTGTGCATCGGGAACTCGCGCTCCTTCGCGAGATGCTCAGACATCCCCCACCGAGCGTACATCAACTCAGCAGCCTCTTGTACCAGTGCGTGCATATATTCACGGGTCTGGTTAACGCCTTGTCGACGCCAGAAGGCAATGCACTGGGGCAGAGCGAGCCACGAACTGTAGTCCTGCAGCCCTGTCCACATGAAAGCGCTTTGCATTCCGTCGAAGAACCCGTGGGAGATTACGCGCGGCTCGATAGCAGGTCCGTTCTCCCGTCCAACGTGCAGGAACGCAGCGCCTCGAGCCGAGCAGAACCACTTGTGACAGTTGCCGACGTAGTAGTCAGCGCCAATGTCGTCCAGATCCAGCGGCAAGTTCAATAGTCCGTGTGCTCCATCCACCAGAACGGGGATACCGTTATCTTGGCTGTGACAGCGCCGCACCATATCCTTCACAGGCATCGTCACTGCCGTGTTGGACGTGATGTGGTCCACTACCACCAGCGTCACACGCCGGCCAGAGGCTTGGACAGCAGCCAGCGCTTCCTCCAGCCTCTCCATCACCTTCTGATCGTCGTACGACTCCTCCAAAGACAGCGGTTCTTCATGGACGTGAACGGATCTCTGTTTATCTTGAATTGCTTGCAGCATTTTCCGCACAGCGCCGTATCGCGTACTGAAGAGAATCACCGTCTTGTCCTCCTCGTTCGCTTCTAACACCGAAGACAGAACAGAATGCAGCCCAGCAGTTGCATTAGGCAGCAGCACTAGCTGCTCGGGCTTGGAGACGCCAATAAACTCCGCGAGGGCCTTGATAGACCGAACAACCAGAGGGAAAAGCTCCCGATCGTTGAAATTCAGCGGCTGAGCGTCTGCATGCGCTTTCCAATGGTTCGCAGCCTCAATTGCCACCTTTGTGGGAGCCCCAAACGCCCCGTGGTTGAGGTATGTCCAATTTTCCAAGTCTAAAGCGAAGAGCGAACGGTTCTGCGAGCTGCTATCGGAATTGTTTTCGAGCTGCAAACGTTGCGACGCAATATGGGATTGAAAAACCAGTGGGGATTCTGATTCTGCGTCGTCCTGAGCGAAGAGGGACGCGGTGGACGGCGTGTGGAACGACCCGAAGGCCTCATAGCCGTTGGAGACGGACAAACTGGACGCTGACTTTGACCGGAGTTGCTGGAGCTTCTGGGCGGAAGCAGCAGGGGTGGAAGGGCTTCGGATGGAGACAGAGGACATGGGGAGACGAAGGGACTGACTCGTGGAAACTTGGGGACGCAGGGACGCGCGGACAGGCAAGTGAATGCAACGCATGGTTAGGCTGTGCATGTAAGTACAGTAGAGAGATTTTATTGAGCTGTCTGTTATAATTAAGTACGATCGACTTAGCACGTTTATGTATGAATATATTTTTATATTTTTAAATTAATCGCAAGGGTTTGAAAAACTTTTTGCATGGTGTTCTTCAAGTAAAATATGTATGTAACATGCATGACCTGTCGCCGATAGTATCGAGGGTTCACTTCACGGAGTGCGTGCGAGGAGCTTTGTGCAATTCGTATGGCCAGATTGTTGAAATATATGGACGAATGCGATTGCAGCCTTGATAACAACATTTATTTAATTGAGTAGATTTGGTGTCCATGATTCATGATGAACAGGTGGAGATTCCTCGGCAAACGCATGCGAAAGTGCAGGAGCGACACACGCATCTGCAGCGGCGAACGCGAGCAGGATTGCACTGCAACGTGGGGCGAGGATAAAATTGAGTTGTTGGTAGACAACAGCAGGAAGATGGACATGATGGACAACTCAAATGAGCCAAACCGAATCAGTTTCGACGACCAAGAGACGGTGGTTTCGCGGAAGGCAACCAGACTGGTTACCAGTGGATAACCCCTGCCTTTTGGACAGCATAAGCCTTAGGCTTACGTGGCTCCTGTGTGCAGTACACGTGCGCACTGTGCATGTGTGATCGCTCCGCCCAGTCCAAGCTCGGTCGCGTTGTTGCTGTTGCGGCTTCGAGCAAGCACACGGTCGCGCAGCGCGTTGCTCACTGTCCTAGACCAGGCTTTGCGGATCGCAAGCATGCTGGTGCCAAGTTGGCATGGAGCACAGCGAACGTAGCCACCTCGACCAACATGATGACGAGACGGAAAGCCTTTCTTTGTGCCGCTAACGAGATCCAGCAGATTTGCGATGATGTGAGCAGAGAGAGGGTGGGGCAGGCAGAGCGAGGTTTAAAAGACTTCGTCACCCGTGATAACTGGCTGAGTGTACACCAGTAGACGAGCGCACCAGTCAGAATTTGTTTTGCGGGAGGAGACGATCAGCCTCCACCAACGTCTTACTTCTTGGCTGTATATACCTAGCGATTATCTCGTGCGTATATGTACAAGTACACTTAAAAGTAAATGTTTTGCTTGTACCGAGCTGATTATGTGCACGTGAAGATCGCGCAGGCTGGCTGACACCGTAATCGCTTTGCCACCCAGAAATTTTACACTTCCTGGCTGGACTTGAAAGTTGGTCAACCAATCGCTGATTATTTCTTACTGGATCTATTCTGGATTGCGCTGCTGGACCAATCATACGCCGACTTTCTTAGATGTGGAGGACCTGCTATGGCAGGTTTAGGTGAAAGACAAATGGACTGTGGTTTCACTGCCAGCGATGTCTACATGGGCTTCGCATTCCTGAAAAAGCGCGCTGGGCGACAGATCACAGAGAGAAAAACTCCATTTCAGAAGTCTGTCATGACCCCCGTGTCGCTGCCGTCGCTGCGCTACGAGCCCGTCAGGCCCCTGAGCGCCATGCGCGTGCCTCGTCTGCTGCAATTTCCGAAGACGCTCTCGCCCGAGCGCTTTGATACGCTGCCCGCGCTCTCCAAACGACTGTGTCAGCGCCCCGACGATACACCTGAAGTTCCTCAGCCCGAGTGGCGCTCCTCATTAACACCCGACCAGGCTGCAGCACTCGCCATTGCACGGCAGGAGACAGGATACGGATCTTCATCAGTCAGCAATGCCAAGGATGTATGGAATGCACCACCTCCTGGCTCCACTGCCTCCACTGTGGACTGGAAGAAGGCACGAAGGAAAGAACAGTGTCGCATTAACCAGGCCAACTACAGGAAACGCAAGCGCCAGTATGAGCAGAAAGTCATGGGCGAGATTAAGGTGCTGGAGAAGGACATCGAGCAGCTCCAGACCTTCCGCACTGCCAGAGTAAACGGAGGACGGCCAAACCCCATCCAGTCTGTGGGCGACTTCTACTACGCCATCGGTGTGGAGGGCGAGAAGCAGAAAATTGACATTCAGAGTTTCCGACTGTCGGATGGCAGCTCCCCGGCGTTGCAAAATCTCATGGACCTCCAGAGAGAAGAGTTCGACTCCGTTGAATCCCTCAAGCTACACTGGCTCTGGTACCGCGAGCAGTTCCGGATCTTTGAGCTCTCTATCGCCTCGTGCGAACGGTTGGAGGCGGGTGAGCATGTGATCATTAAAATCACTGGTCAGCTTCAGCTCGATGTCTATTACGACGAACAACAGGGGGAAGAAGGCTACGGAGCTATCATGTGCCCCATCACCCAGCAGTTCGAGTTTGAAACGGGCGAGCAAGTGATCACCCGCATCACGTCAGAGGTGGACCTTGTCGCTGGTGTTAGCGCCGCCCAGGACCAGAGCGCTCCCGACTGCACACTCAGCGTGCTACGCTGTCTCGCCGAGGGATTCACCATGTCGAACTCTTGTTTCAACATTTAGACGTGTAGTGGACGTAAGTAACTTGTACATGTATAAACTCGGTAATTTACTGTACCACACAGGTACATCGGCCTTTTCTCGTGCTGTTGTTCACAATCATCCCGACATTGACAATTGTCGGTACGGCACGAATTTGTGCATCAACACATTGTGATTACCTTAGAACAGTGGCCAAGATCCAGCCAGCAATGCACACATCAGTAGCAACAGTGTTGCTGCAACACACACACAACAACAACAACAACATAAATCACGCTACATGTATAAGATTCACCCCCGTCAGTAGGCAAACAACGAGGAAGGAAGGCCTCCATCTCAGCGCCTATGCAGTGTACAGTGTACACTCGGATTCCCAGGGAAGCAGCACCCTTGTTCATTTGAAATTCTGTGGTGCAAATCGCTGGAAGACGATTACGGCAATCGTAATACATGTCCGATCTCCAAATCCCAAAGTTGATCTTAGCGCAAGCACTCACCAGCGTGTCATCGTGCCACAATGATTGTACAGTTAGGAACGCCGAACTTACACGTGTGGCTGGGCCAGCCGCTGGCAGGCAGTGCCGTTCTCCCCTCGTTATCGATCACAGTGCGATTCACACCCCGTGATTCACAGTGCCAGTCCCACCTTATCGTTGACTAATCGCGTATGCTATAATACTACAGTACTACCAAAGGCAAATACATCTCTGTGAGGCTTGTGCGAAGTGAGCGACATACAACGCTTTGTTGTCCGTTTAGTGCGGAAGATAACGCCACTGAAGAGAACAATAAAGTCGAAGGGGGCAAGTATTTGTACACGAGATGGAATTGTTCTACTCCAATTCCGTCGCGGCGATTGCATCCTCATCGTCCTCTTCATCTCCTACTACGGATTCATATTCGATGTACTTCGTCGATAGT
Source organism: Phytophthora multivora (assembly GCA_001314345.1). NCBI lineage: Eukaryota > Oomycota > Peronosporomycetes > Peronosporales > Peronosporaceae > Phytophthora > Phytophthora multivora. Next base: position 46,281 of record LGSM01000016.1, on the reverse strand, counting down.
TGTCCAAACACTCTTTCAAGCATCCTAAGAACACTTTCCAGAACGATATCCAGTTGATATGGCGGTAAATATTCATCCCCTGTAGACTTGGCAATTGTCACGATTGCAGGAGGATTGCTGGCATTTAATCTATGGGTCCAAAGAAATTGTTCCAGCTCGTTGACCATACTTTCAATCTCTTCCGGGGAGCTTTCGTGGTGGGGAAGATCCACAAATGGCCCCGCAGCCCAAATCTCACGTCGAACGTCCCTGTCGTCCCGGTAGGTATCGAGAACTTCCGCGAATCTATTGAAGAGTGCAGTGACATCAACACCTTCAACATACAATGGTGAAAGTTTGCTCACGACTTGCTCCCATTCCGACCTGCGAGTTGCAGGGTCCTCCAGCTCATCAACCTCTTCCAGACGCTTCATGAGCCAGCAGAATCTGCTTCGCTCTGAGTTTCGCTGTTCAGCTGTCACAATTTCGAGGGCCCCTCGTCTGTAGTGAACTGAGGAAAAAACTTGCAGAACAATTTGCACTGCTGCTTCTCCAATCCGCGTCTCCAAGTCTACAATTGTTATTGCCAAACGTAAGTGAGATTGTAACTACCAGTGTCAGAGTGCCTCAGACTCAAGTTACCTTTGCGGAATGGACCCCACGTTGAGAAGTAGTCCAGATCGATGTCAAACACAAATCCTTTTGAGTTTTGTTGAGCGGTGGCAACTGCTTCTGTCGCTACAGCAGCAGCGTGTCCTGACGAAGTTGCTTTCGTTGCAAATAGGTCCCAGCGTCTGATGGATGACGCTTCCATGTCTTCTGTAGGACAAAACAGTTCGTCCTCTACGAAATGAGGCAGCTCACTTGTCACCCCCATGGTACCTACAACACTTGACAAATGAGTTCTCTTACTACATGCGGCCGTCTTTACTGCTGTACTGACCGTTTGACTTGCGTTTACCAATTGCAAGTCGTTTGAACGCCCCCGTTGGCATCTGCAGATCCAAAAACATTCAGCTTCACTAGTTCCAACACATCAACACGTCATTAAGACGCTCACCTGCGTCGCCCACGACGGTTTGAGCCACGTGATCTGGTTCACGTGCCCTGCAAACACCAGCGGCAGAAGAAACTCCGCAATTCCTGCGGCGGAGTTGTCCAGCTCGTCGTACAGTGTTTCTGGCTCAAAAATCACGTCCGTTTGCGCTGTAGAGGAGAACGACAAGTCCGGGTGGGCATCTACATGCAGCACGTGAATGTCCGAGAACGGCAGCCGACGCTGTCGAATAGCCTGCGTAGTTGCATACGCACTACAGATCATTCAATGCAGTTAAAACTGAGTTGTAGGCGATAGACGAACCAAGTGAATGTCCGGCAGGCAGTGGTGGTGGTCGTCCACGATCACCACAGACAGCGCCATGACGATCGCAGAGTGAGAATTGTGTTCATAACGGTTATCTACCGTGTTTTCATTATTTTACCATAACGGTTATCTGAGGTCTGCCACACCATTCGGACAACTGCAAAAAGTTTTTCGAAAAATGTCATTTGGTTTCAGTATGGCAAAATTCGTGTCCCAGAATGAACTTTCGCGCCCTCTGATGTACCGTAATGATAGTAGCCATACATACAAAAATCAAGTGAACAGGGTACCTCCGACCCATTTTCGTCCATGGCAGTTCGAAGACGCCAGTCGCTCGAGGTAGACGTCGCGATAATGCAGCAGGAGGAGCAGGAGGAACAACAAGAGCAGCATAAGCTGGAAATGATGGACGACTTCAGGGCGGATGACGAGTACGACCAGGCAAGCGGTAAGCGGCGGCTCTTCCGCTTCAAGCCTGCCTTTGACGTGGTGCTGGCGCGCGAAGTGATCCGCAACTTCCCGTGGGCCGCGGGCTACGGTCGCACACGCTCCGCCTGGATGGCAGTGGCCAACCGAGTCCAGAACGCGCTAGAAAGCATGAAGGGCGTGGCTTTCACCAAGGGCAGCTCACTGGACCACGCCATTGTCAAGCGGCGCGTGGATATGTTGCTGGAGGCCTACCGCAAGAATGAGATGTCCGGTTTGCGCGGTTCCGGCACGCCCGAAGAGTTCGATATGCGCAACAAATTGTTGGCTATTCTGGCGCGAGTGGTATGAAATAGTCGTTGCTGCTTTCAGGTGATTTTGAAGCGTAGGATTGACAGACTTATGACACATTTGCTGCAGGTGGATGAGCAGACACTTAACAAGGGAGCTTTGCGCGAGAAACGCGTGCAGTCAGCACTACAAGTGGCTCTACGCAGTCTGGCAGAATTGGAAGGCACTGCAGGGCTTGTAGTGCCGTCTCCATCCATCACGCCTCCTCCTCCGGCTGTGACGCCATCCTCCGCGCCGTTGATGCCCATTGCTCCTGCTCCGGCATCGGCTCCGTCTCTGCCTGTGCCCGCTCGTGCCAGCCCCAGTCCTAGTCCTGTGGCTCAAAGCCTGACAGTGCAGCATCATGTGCAGCAAAATGGCAGTAACAAGCGCCCGCTGCGGTCGCCGACCGGGCCGATTGCAGCTCCAGTGCAAGAGGCCAAAAGACCCCGAGTGGAGAATGCAGCGGTGCCTGTTGACACAGCATTGGACATTGAAGAGCGGAAATTGCGTCTCGAGGAGCGACGCGTGGCCTTGGAGGAGGAGAGACTGACCTGGGAGAAGCAGAAGGCGCAGCAGGACGGCGAGGAACGTCAGGCTCTACTGGACGTACTTCGCGCGCAAGGATCTCTCGTGACAGAGCTGCTCGCGCATCTGCGGAGCTCCAAGGTACCCATGAACACGCACGGTGTCTAATGCTGCTGGGTGCTTACCCTCCACATCCGCAGTGTAACAGGAACAGCCTTATACATACCGGTACGCGTTTTTCAAAGTGTCCAATCTCAAATTCTACATGTAACGTAAGTTTGCACCTTTGAGGTTGAAGTCCAACAATCGTACTTAACCCGTTCACCCGCATTTTGTATGATGCAATATGACGTGTGCCACACCACTCGCCGCTCACCAGTAATTTTCACCTTGATCAACCGCCGCAAACCATCACTCTGCATTCCGCACTGGTGAGCCTCAAGAAGCCCATGGCTCCGTCCGCTGGCATGGACGCGCCGGCGTCTGCCACGTCGTTACAGGAGCTGGAGAAGCCTGTGAGCAGCGTGCAGGACAAATGGAAGCTGCTCCCGTACTTCCTGCAGCTTCGTGGCCTCGTTAAGCAGCACATCGACTCGTTTGACTACTTCACGTCGGTGGACATGCGCAACATTGTGCGTGCACAGGCCAACAATGTTGTCAGAAGTGACGCAGACCCCAAGTTCTTCCTGCAGTACACGGACATTCAGCTTGGAGCTCCATCCATCGACGAAGAAGCCTTCGTGAGCGCCAGTGTGACGCCCCATCAGTGCAGACTTCGTGATCGTACGTATGCGGCGCCAGTCTACGTGAGTGTGCGTTATCGCCGTGGTAACAAGATCGTGACCAACAACAAGGTCCTGATCGGCCGCATCCCTATCATGTTGCGCAGCTCTCGCTGTGTGCTGGCGGGCAAGAGCGAGGCTGCTTTGGCCAAGCTCAAGGAGTGTCCGTATGATCCGGGAGGTTATTTCATTGTTCGCGGCGTGGAGAAGGTGGTTCTCATCCATGAACAGCTGTCGAAGAACAGAGTCATCATTGAAGAGGACGGCAAGCACAACGTGTGCGCCAGTATCACCAGTTCCACCCACGAACGCAAGTCGAGGACCAATATCTTCCTCAATAAGGGACGGGTATACTTGAAGTCCAATTCGTTTGGCAGCGATATCCCTATTGTTATTGTGCTACGAGGCATGGGAGTGGAAAGTGACCAGGAGATTATCAGCTTGGTGGGAAGTGAACCAGATATCTGTGATGCCATGTCGGCTTCTTTTGAAGAAGCATCAGATTTGAAGGTTTTTACCCAGAAGCAGGCACTTGAGTATATTGGATCCAAGATGAACGCATTGACGAAGATTGGTACGATGGGAGGACGTCATCGTGCAGGTGCTGGACGTCCACAGCAGGATCGAAATTTGGTTGATGCCGCCCGCTCAGCTCTGGCTAATCTCGTGTTGAACCACGTTCCTTGCGAGAACTTCAACTTCCGGCTTAAAAGCATCTATGTGGCCCATATTGTCCGCCGTATTTTGTTCACGGACAAGGATCGCACGCGCTTGGATGACAAGGATTACTATGGTAACAAACGCCTCGAACTTGCAGGTCAGCTGCTGTCTCTGCTTTTTGAAGACCTGTTCAAGCGATTCAACAGTGACCTAAAGCGTCAAGCCGACATGGTGCTGAGCAAGCCGAACCGTGCGTCGGTGTTTGACATCCTCAAGTGCGTTCGCACTGACACGATCACGCAGGGCTTTTATCATGCACTATCGACTGGAAACTGGACGCTGAAGCGTTTCCGTATGGACCGCGCCGGTGTCACTCACGTTCTCTCGCGCCTTTCGTACATGTCGGCACTGGGTATGATGACGCGTATTTCGTCTCAGTTCGAGAAGACACGTAAGGTGTCCGGTCCCCGTTCTCTGCAGCCATCGCAGTGGGGTATGCTATGTCCGGCCGATACCCCCGAAGGTGAAGCTTGTGGTCTGGTGAAGAACTTGGCGTTACTGTGTCACGTGACTTCGGACGAGGAGCCTGCTCCAATCAAAAGACTGTGTTTTGACTTGGGTGTGACGGATGTTTCTCTAAGCTCTGGTGAGGAGATTAATCACGCGTCAAATTACCTGGTTATGCTGAACGGTGTGATTATTGGTACACACGTGAATCCTCGCGCTTTCGTTACACGTCTGCGTCGTATTCGACGTGCTGGTCTTATTGGAGAGTTCGTGTCTGTCATGATTCACGATGTTCAACGTGTTGTGCACATCGCTTCCGATGGTGGTCGCGTATGCCGCCCGCTGCTGCTTATTGACCCTGTCACGCATCGTACACGTCTTACCCAGCGTCACCTAGACGAACTGCGAGCTGGAGTGCGGGATCTGAGCAGTCTTATTGTGGAGGGTTGCGTGGAATACGTGGATGTGAACGAGGAGAATAATTGTCTTGTGGCCCTCCACGAAAGTGAAATTGGTGATCGTACCACCCACTTGGAAATTGATCCTGTGACGATCTTGGGTGTTGTGTCTGGCCTAATTCCATACCCTCATCACAACCAGTCGCCTCGTAACACCTACCAGTGTGCTATGGGTAAGCAGGCCATTGGTACGATTGCTATGAACCAATTTGAGCGTATTGACACGCTGCTTTACACAATGGTTTACCCACAAATGCCTATGGTGAAAACTCGTGTGCTGGATCTTGTGAACTTCGATCACGTTCCTGCTGGGCAGAACGCTATTGTGGCTGTTATGAGTTACTCTGGTTACGATATCGAAGATGCTATCGTTCTCAACAAGGCTTCGCTGGATCGTGGTTTCGGACGTTGCATGGTTTTCAAGAAATACCAGACAATGATCAAGAAGTATGCAAATGGGTCGTATGATCGCATTGTGGGGCCGCCTGATTTTGATAGTTTGGCCGCCGCAGGTGGTGCCGGCATGGGTTTCCGTAATGCTAAATACTCGTCGCTCGACGCCGATGGTATTAGTCGTGTTGGTGGCATTGTTCAGAATGGCGCCATTATGATCAACAAGGAGCAGCCCACGCAGTTCAACGACTCGGTTGACGGACGTGACCCGCTTGACGTTACGTACTCGCCTTCACCGACAACGTACAAGGGACCAATTCCGGCGTATGTGGACAAGGTGCTGCTGACTTCGTCCGAAGCTAACCATTTCTTAGTGAAGGTGCTTATTCGCCAGACCCGCCGTCCTGAGATCGGCGACAAGTTCAGTAGTCGTCACGGTCAGAAGGGTGTCTGCGGTACCATTCGCAATCAGGAAGACATGCCGTTCAACGACCAGGGTATCTGCCCGGATTTGATTATGAACCCTCACGGTTTCCCCAGTCGTATGACTGTGGGTAAGATGATCGAGCTTATTGCAGGCAAGGCTGGTGTCCTTACGGGCCGCCGTGCATACGGTACAGCATTTGGCGAGAAATATGGCTCAGCTGATCATGTTTTGGACTGCTCGCGAGAATTGGTGAAAAATGGCTTCAACTACGCTGGTAAGGACTACTTGACGTCAGGTATTACTGGCGAACCTATCGAGTGCTACATCTTCATGGGTCCAATTTACTATCAGAAGCTGAAGCACATGGTGATGGACAAGATGCACGCTCGTGCTCGTGGTCCTCGTGCTGTTCTCACACGCCAACCGACGGAAGGTCGTTCGCGCGACGGTGGTTTGCGTCTTGGTGAAATGGAACGCGATTGTCTTATCGGCTATGGTGCCAGTATGCTGCTTATGGAGCGACTCATGCTGTCCAGTGATGCTTTCAGTGCCGATGTGTGTCAGGGCTGCCGCATGCTGGGCTACGAAGGATGGTGCCAGCACTGCAAGTCTGAGGAGAAGGTGGTGAGCATCCGTATCCCCTACGCCTGCAAGCTGCTGTTCCAGGAGTTGCAAGCCATGAACATCGTGCCGAGACTGACGCTCAAGGAGTATTAAGATTTCGCTTATGATCGCTCTGCGCCTCGTTTGTACCACTACACCGGTGCTGTGCTTACGGACTGTGTTCGCTTTAGACGACAGATTATGGTAAACAAGCCGATCAATAACACGGTTCCTCAGCCTGGTCATCACCAACCCCCTTATTCTTTCGATGCTCTCTCGAGACTACCTACTGCTATTGTAGTGCGATCACGTGTTGGTCTACATGTGTATCGACTCCACCTCACACGAATCGCTTTCATGAATTTTTCTTACGAGATTGATCTCTCACAAGTTGTGAATCACAACTCAAGACAAAGTTTTTTATGCAAGCATAACAGAAATCAGAAAACAACTGCACTGTACGCGACTATCTCGGTTTTGCAGCCTCTTGGTGTGGACTCGCCTCCTACGACGACATACTGGTGCTGGCATCAGTAAAGTTATTGGTACTGCTGTTGAAGTGATCATCGAAAATATCGCGCCAGTTATCCACGAGAATTTCAGTGTGTCCAGCCTGCATTTGATTGACCAAGTCCCAGCACCGCGGGTGTTCATACGGGCTGATACCGTAGTTAAATCGGAAGACGGACGAGTAGTCTTCTATCATACCCACAGTCTCGTAGTGATACTGGCATTCGATGAGCTCGGCCTGGGTGAAAGCAGTTTTCGCGGTACCGTCGACATCCAGAGCTTCAGCCAACGTCGTTTCGAGAAGATCGATCGCTTGTTCCTGCACGTAAGCGCGTTCCTCCTGCTCGGTCTCGTAAGTCTCGGTAAGTTGGCGGTAAGACTGGAATTCCTGAAGATCTCTAATGACGTCAAGGCCCGAAATGTCAGCCTCTGAGCTCGAAACCGAGCTTTCGGCAGGCGCATCCTCCATGTTGATGGTTGCAGTTGCCATGGCCGTACTTGAAAGGGCCGTTGGGAGTGAAGTTCCGCGCTTGGGGCATGTAAAACCGTAGCGCTGCAGGTTCTGGATGAGATCGTCACGATTGTATTGGTACGAGTTTGTCCCCAGTTTGTTAATGTTGACCAACTCCCAGTACTTTGAGGGTAACGGCTTGAAGAATCGACTCAGCTTTGGATGATCTTCCGCTCGAATTGCGGCCTTGGACGAGGCATAGGAGCCGTCGACCATCCACAACTGCGTCACATTTGAAGTAGCTTTTGGACTCACTTCGTCCTTATAGACGCACTGCTGGAAGACCCATCGCGAAACATCCTTGTCCGTCGGAACGACGTTGTCGCCAAGTTGACACTCGAGGTAAATCTGGGCCAGTAGATCCACAGTTGCGCTGGACAAAACGCAAAGAGAACAACGGTTTGAGGCTGACAGCAACGAAATGGGAGCTCTTGTGGACGTACTGGATGCTGAAGAAGACTGGGTCTGCCGGACTCACGTACGAGGCGAGAACGGATGACAAGGCGCTGTGAATTGCATCTACATGTATACAAGAAAACAAGGGTCAACTTCACCTAACACCACAACAATCCACAACGTACTGTGCGTTCCCGTTTGGATGTTTTGAGTCACGTCTCGAAATCCTCCTGCGTCGCCCAGCGCCACGCCCAACCCGGCGTACCCGAAGCTAGCAGGGAATGTTTTCTCGGCCCAGTTTCCTCGTGGAATACAACGCGCACATTGACTTAATGTCGTGATGGTGGAGCTCTCGCAAAAGGAATTGGCAGGCGCCTTAGTCACGCAATTACCAGCGATCGTTCTGCCGTTGATAGTCACTGACCGTGCCGTTCCTTGAGACCCACCCAGGCCACGTAGAATCGGTGAACACGCTTCAATTGAAGTCCCGTTGTTCTCACACTTTTTCTCCACGAATCGAGCGTAGTCGGCGAAGTAGTCCCAGTACGGGATGGTCAGACACGCGTACTTGGGTCCCAGACTACGCAGCATGTTCTCGTACGCAAGAACGAACCGGCGATTCCAGTACAGAAAGCCACATGTGCGCAGGAATTCCGTGGACGAGGCCTTCTCGGACGCCACTTCAGTAAATAGGATGTGGTACCCCTTCTGCATCCCAACGCCGAGAGCTTCGACGTACAAATTCCGTTCAGCTTGAGTCAGAACTCCCCACGGCTTGCGGACACGTTGAGGACACGAGGTTTGACCATCGGAGACATGACAGAGCAAGAAACAAACGACGAGAAGCAGACTGAGCACTTGACCGCTGCAGAAACGCATGGTCCTTGCAGAACTGGAATGCAAGTGCTTCAAGAAGGCGATATCTCTGAGTGACAGGCAGATATCGGAGACGTTGGCGTCGAGTCGCGACGCTCTGAGCACGTTCGCTGCGGATTCCTGTCTGGTCCGAACCACTGAGCTGTCGACTACCCCGAAAGAGATAGAGTCGAAGTAAACAAGTCATGACCCAAGCCATTAGCAACACAGGAAAAACCGTCTAGCGAAGACACGATCGTCCGAACTTGTTCGGACAGGCGCGACTTTGTCTGCCGATACTCGTGACACACGAACTCACAAGGCCGGAAAGAGTCGCGGCTAGAGAAACGGTAGCCGGGAAGGAGAAAACTGGTAAGACAGGTCAAGCCTAAGGCCTCAACTTGGTCGTATCTCGTGTGTCACGACTTTCTCTGCTCACGAACTTGCTGAACCGCTCAGCTCACGTCACTCACTTTAGTACTGCACTGCAACAATCTGTGGTTTCACAGCCGCTTGGTTGCCTGTCGGGTCTCGACTGCAGCCCTGGAGTGGACAGTAAACTCATACAGTGAAGAGTCGAACGGAAAGTGGTGCTTGCAGTATCGTTGACAATTAGCCCAACAAGCTAAACGTATCTGCTGAAGCCAACCATGAGCACACGACGTGTATCATCACTTCTATTTAGCGTCCTGCTTGGTCCAATACGTTGGTCGCGCGGATAAGTTTTACCTGTACGACGGATGATGGTTGGTTTCACAAATAAAAAAAATAATAGACATTTTCGGGGAGGAAGAAGAGCTATTAGTCCGTGTCGAAATCTCCTAAGTGGTGTCTGGACTATTTCGCTGTGTGTATTGACTGGTTCCTGTCCGAAACGAGTTCGGCTTTCCTCCTCACACCTCGTCCCAAACGGAAATGGTCAGCAGCAAGCACTGAGTACACTCGACAGAAAGTTACTATCCTGCACAGGCGCCTTCTGGGCGAGCTCCATGCTGCCTTTTTCCTGTTTCAGTCTTCTACCGTTTGGGGCGTGCGTGTGACTGCGTGCGTCTTGAGCCAGTGAACCGCCTCGTGCCCGTTGCAAGCATGACCCCCCATGCTCTCTGGGCAAAAATTTGCTTCATTTCCCAACATCATGGCCCCTCGCCAGATAAAACCCCAGCTCCTCACTCTCCTCGTCTCCATCTCGCTGGTGGTAACTTGCACCAATGCGAATGTGTGGCCGACTAACGGCGTGTGCGGGGCGCGTGTTCGCTACTCTTGGGACGCGCTCACCGTGGACGACAAGAAACTTTACCGGGATGCCGTCGCCACGGCCATGAGTACCGGTTACCACGCCTTGTTCGTGGAAGTCCACTCGGATCGAACGTCCTTCAAAGAGGCCCACAACACGTGCGGGATGATGTTTTGGCACCGTCGGTACCTGCTCGCGTACGAGGAAATGCTGCGCAGTCTAGGGACGAAGTTCGCGTGTATTACGATCCCGTACTGGGACTATTTCGCCGACTACGCCAAGTTTTTAACCAACACGTGCTCGGGATTCGAGGACTGTTCGACGTTCTTAAAGGACATGGGAGGCAGCTCAGGACCCGCGGCGTCATTACTGATTAACGGCTTCGTTGTGAATGGGAACTGCGTCAACGGGTTGTCGTCGCCGTACGCGGATTTCACGTCCTTCTGCGAGAAATCCACGATGAGCGGATCCGCGTGCTCCGGTTGCATCCCTCGCGGCTCGTGGGCGACACTGAACTACCCGTCAGGCTTCTGTTACTCGTCTCTAGCCAAGTACCTGAGTCTCCAGTTCGGCTTTGCGTGGTTCTCCCAGAACATTCACTATGGCATCCACCAGTCCATCCACAACATGGCCATGGGCGCGATGGCCTCTTACCCGACGTCCGCAGACCCGATCTTCTACAGTCACCACGCGACGGTAGATTTGATCCACCAACTCTACTTTAACTGCCAGATCGGTAGAACGTTGACGGACTACGAGAAGAAAAACGGAGACTACGCGTTTGAGACGTGCGCTCAGAGCGACTACACGGGCGTTCCCCCGACTGCAACGTCGACGTTCACAATGTACTGGAACGCCACGGGACAGACGCGAATCCCCGTTGAAAGCCACCCTCGAATCGGCCGGTTCTTCGCCTACCAGCCTAAGGAGTACTGGCGCTACGTCAGCGCCGCTGACATGGGGAATATCTCGTACACTTACGCTGCTGATGATATGTTCAGTCTGCTTCAGGGTGTAGGACTGTCGTGCCCCAAGAGAAACACGCGGAGGCTGTACGAAGTCAACTACGTGGACGTACCGGTGACCGCCGACAGGAAGCGGAAGGCCGTCGGACGCAGCTTCAACCTGTTCCAGGACATCTACGGCTATGCTAGAACGGCCACCAGCTCCTACGCAGACGCGATCGACCAGGGAGAAACGCTCGATTGCCTCTGGTACGACCAGAACTATGGCGTGGACGATTTCACGTCCGAGTTCCGCGCCAACTGGAACCTGCCCAGCACCGCGCACACCTTCTGCTACAACCGCGTGCAGGACGTCCGATACGGCCGGAAACAGGTCAAAGTGCCCCGCTGGAAGGACAAATACCAGTTCCACTACTTCACCATGACGGACGCACAGCTCGCCAGTGCGTCGGACATCACGACCACGGACGAACAGGCTTTGATTAATGCTACCGACTCCACAACACCTACAACGTCGCCCGAGACTTCGATCCCCGACACGCCCACCACATCAAGCCCTGATACTACAACGCCGGGAGCTACTACGGACGCCCCCGATACAACCACAAATCCACCGACAGTCTAAGGGATGAAGCAACAGTTTAAAGAGTTCGGTCATTTCAAAAAGTATTCCATGTCTTTCAAGCGTTTTGGGATCGACATTAACAGTTAAAAAACGCATTTCCCTAGCTTCACCCGTCCTGTATTTACAAGATTTCTTACAAGGTTCGTACTACCTACTCGGTCTTTTGTTCACGGTGGGCCTGGATCTTGGCGGCCCACTTGTACACGCTCTTCTTGACCTCAGCCTCATCGATCGTCGTGAGCTGGCGGTTGGCGAGCAGGTGCTTGCCATTGATCCAGACGTCCGACACGTTCTCCCGTCCAGCCACGTACACGATGTGGCTGATGGCGTTGTACATGGGGATCATCTCGATGCTGTCACACTCCACAGCGATGACATCGGCGCGTTTGCCCACCTCAATGGACCCGATTTCCTTCTCCAGCCCCAAAGCGCGCGCGCCGTTCAGCGTAGCCATCTGCAACGCCTCGGCGGCCGGCACACTGGCGCTCTGCAGCGTCTGCGCCTTGGCCAAAATGGCAGCCAGCTTCATCTCGCCGAACATGTCGAGCGAGTTGTTGCTGGCCGCGCCGTCCGTGCCGATGCCGACGTTCACGCCCGCCTTCAGCATGGCCGTGACCGGGGCGATACCCGACGCCAGTTTCAGATTGGACGACGGGCAGTGCGCCACGTGCACGCCGGCCGCCGCGACGTCGTGGATCTCCTCGGGCGTGAGCTGCGTCATGTGCGCGCAGACGAGGTGCTCCGACAACAGCCCCATGCGCTTCAAATTGGCCAGCGGCCGCAGTTTCTGGTCGCTCTGGTGGCAGCTCATGGACTGGCGGTTCAGCGCTTCACTGTCGCAGCACTCGCTCGCCGTCTCGTGCAGGTGGATGTGCACGCGCGCCTTGTGCTCCCTGGCGAGCGCGTCGGCACGCTGAAGGCTCTTGTCCGAGACGGTGTACGGCGCATGAGGCGACATCGTCACCGTGATGAGGTCGTGGCATCCCGGCGCGTATTTCTCGAGATTTGGCTTCGCTTTGGCGAAATAGTCGTCCGGTCCGGACCCGTACGGCCCGGGGAACTCCATGATCACCTGCCCCACGGCTCCGCGGAAACCCGCCTCCTCCAGCACTTCGCACACCTGTTCGGGGAAGAAGTACATGTCGTTGCAGCAGGTCGTGCCGCAGCGTAGCATCTCCGCCACGGCGTGTTTCGTGCCGGTTTTGATGAAATCCGGACCGATGAACGCGCCTTCCGTGGGCCAAATGTCCTGCGTGAGCCAGTCACACAGCGGTTTGTCGTCCGCAAGGCCACGCAGAAGCGTCATGGCCGAGTGCGTGTGCAGGTTCACAAGCCCCGGCGTGACGATGTGGTTGGGCAGGTGACGCTCCTCCGTTCCGACGAACCGGGCCGCCGCCTCGTCACGCGGCAGAACCGCGATGATACGGGAATTGTCAATGACAACGGCGTGATCTGACAAAACGACGCCATGAGGCACGACGGGGATCACGTGTGCCGCGTAGATAACGAGATCCACGGTCGTTCTGTCGGGCGAGTCGTCCGTGGCGGGGGTCTGGTGTGGAGGCATCGCTGTCGGACGGCTTGAGAATTTATCGGAGCTCCTCGGATGGCTGCAGTCGGACGGTGATGTGATTGGTGGAAAAGAAATCGGTGTACAGTAATCCAATAATGTTTTGGCTCACTGATATAATTAATCTGCTATGGTGAAGAGTTTTATGGAATAGGGTAAAAAGGCAACTTCAAGGTGAGTTTTAAACGCCTAGCAGCATTCCTACGACGTTACCGACCTCATCCATTGGAGCTGAATGGCCCAACACAGAGGCGACGTGGCCGGAGATGCGCTGTGCCTTGCTGTCCACGTCGTTGGGGTCCACCGCTCGCTCTTGACGAAGTGAACGGACACGAGATGACGCACAGTCGGAGGCCACCGCATGAGATGAACAGAGTTCGGCTTGAAGTCCGAGTATCGGCACGATCAGGAGCGTCACAAAGGCCGGAAGAGTGAACATCGTTTAAACCGGAAGGGAAAATTGAAACTGAGAGCTCGTTAAACAAGAGAGAACAGCAAAGGTGAAAGGCACAGGTCGACCACTGATGGACTACGTCTACCACTTCAGTATCGTATCTAGCGCATCCGTTGGCACGGAGTGGCCGACGACCCCAGCGACAGTATCGGCAGTATGGCCGATGCCGTAATGGTCTTCCTCCTCGCTCACGGCCCGTTCTTCCAGTGCAGCTTCGGTGCATTTGAAGGCGACGGTGATAGCTTGCGTGAGGTTGAGGGAGTGTTGTCCGAGCACAACGTCGCAGTCCGGGACTAAACCGGACGATACCGTCGTGTTCAGAAGCGTTTGGCAGGCGGAACTGGCGCAGAATCCTTGAATTTGGGCGAGTGACGGGGAGGAGAAGGGCAGGAGAGAGTAGTTGCTGTCGCTCTGGCACGTGGCGAAGTTTGGGTCGGACGAAAGCGGCTCCAAAGCGCTGGAGATCAACTGGACGGTGCAGTTCTCGGCGTTTACGACAAAAGTTGACACAAGTAGGAGCAACACTGACAACGTCTGCAACGTGAGGTTGATTCGAGTGGAACAGAGAGGGATGAACTATGACCAGGACGAGACAATGGCCAACGTCTGGCGTATTCCGTGGCCTTAATGGCGAACGCAAGGGTATTCGAAGCACCCCGGAACGATGCGTGTTTGGAATGCAGCTACATTTCCTCCTTACTCGTCGCTTTACCTCGTAGCAGACAAGCAATGAAGCCTTCACTCCTGCTCGTTATCACGTTCCTAGCCGCAACGTTCTCCAGTACAAAGGCCAAGTTCACCGTCCTCCTGTACACGGACAGCAGCTTCGACAAGTACGTCGGTCAAGTTCAATTTCAAGCCAAAGATCAATGTTTTCCGGTCTGTGCTGACACGGAAGCTGTGGCTGCTTTCGTATGGGACGGAGAGCCACAAGGAGCAGAACTTGTGGTGTTCGAAGACGTCGAGTGTCGAGACAGAGCCGTCGCGGGGGGAAAGAAGACGGGGGCCCAGTTCTCCGCTGTGGCGTCGGCACACAAAATCCGGTCGTTTATGGTTTCTACGGGGCTTCACACGCCGACAAATGGCATCGTTCACTCGTGCGAGCAGAGCGACATATTTGTGTACAAACCGTTCAACGACTCGGCTGCAGTCCTGTAAAACGCACTTTTAAATGCAGGTAAAAACTTGAGCTTTTTGAGTCTTCTACTCGTCTTCATCGTCACTGACGATTCCCAAGAGGATTTCAGTGAATTCATCCGCGTCAGAGAAGCTCGGGACTTGCCATTTGAACGTGGTAGCAGGTTCGAAATGCTCCGAATTGTTGCAGAGACCGTCTTCCTCGAAGTCCGCAAGTTCTGGAGGTAGGAAGAAGCCCATTTTGAAACTTTGAGACGGACGAGAGCCATCCTCATCACAGTCGTTGTTGCTTTTGGAGGATACGTCAGTGCTTGAAGACTGATGTGGCTCGTATCTGTACGTCTGCATCATTTTCCGGAGCTTGGCCGAATGCGCCTCCACTCGTTTGCTGGCTTTCGCTCGCGCCTGTGCTGCCTCTTGAGTGCGAGCTTTTTCCTCCTCCATCACGTTGCTCCACTCTTCCTCTCGCAGTCGAATCTGCAAAGCTCGTTCAGCTTCTCGCTGTCTTTTTAGTCGCTCTTTTTCATCCGCCACCTCCAGTTCTCGCCGCTGTTGCCGCGTTTGAGAAGTCTCGTCTAGAACAGCTTCCAGTTCCATTTCCAGTGACGCTTTCTGTGCTGATAACCGAGAAACTTTAGCGTTTTGAAGCGCATTTTGCTGTCGAATCTTCTCCAGTTTCCGCCGAACACGCTCCCGCTGCATGTACTTCTGGATGTAGCTCTGCTTCACGCTCATTTCCAGCAACATCTAAACCAATCCAAACATTAAACCAAAACACAGAGTACCAGATTCTAAATCGAAGTAACTTACTTTCTCACGTAGTTGAGCTTCCAGTTGGACCATGAACTCGCTCGGTTCCTTTTGCAGCTCCAGTATATCGTTCACATCTGCAGCCCATACAGATTCTGTATCGGTGTTTGATAGAGACGATCGCGCAGTGGCCATCGTGGATGAGGACCTGAAGGACCTGGCGCGTACTAATTCGATCCTCTTCATCTGCTCCTGCAAGCGAAATGCAGCCTCCTGCCGTTCCAGTTCTTGCTCTCTCTCTTGCTGCGACTTCTCCTGTTGAAGTCTCTTGGCTCGCTCTTGAGCTAGTGCCAGGGCAGCTGCGACCTTGTCAGCATTTGCCCTCGCTACTTCCTTCGGATCCGGTCGCTCTTCTTCCTGGTTGTGCGAGCGCTTTTTCCTGCGTGACCGCTTGCGATGCTTCTGGTGCGGTGGACGTGGCTTCCGTAGCTTTTCCAAAGTGTCAGAGCTGTTGCGGGAGGTCAATTCTTCGTCCTTGACACTGGAATTCCTACTGCTGACTCTAGAGGTCGATTCCCACGAATCCAAGTCGCCACTGAGTCGATGGCTCCAAATATGTTCAGGTGGTAGTAACACTGGTCTTGAAGGAGGCGCTGGATGGGAAGACCGAACCGAAGAGGCCTCCGTCGCCTTGCTTTGACCCTGAAGTAACTCGTTGATGCCGTCTTCCCAGCTCTGCGTCTGCTTCGGATCCACAAGTGATTCACGTCGACGAAGGACGGACCTGCTACGTGGCGGCTTCGGAACGGGGGAGGCTGATGGTGGGGCTTTAACGTTAAACGGGACCTTGTGAATTGCAGGTGGGGGCTTCGACAACGACGGTTTAGCACGGACTGGAGCGTGGACAGCGTGGTTGTACGTCTCCTGGATCTGAGCCTCCTGCTCCGCGAAAAAGCGGCCGATCTTCTCGATAAGGTCTGCCATTCGTCTCTTGTACTGTAGCTCTTGGACGCAACCGTCGCTCTGTCGAAAACCCATAGATAGAGCTACTGGATCCCTGTCACACGCTGCTCCATGGCTCGAACTTCCTCCAGGATCTTCTTCTGTGCCACGAGCGTCTCTTGTGCCGCTCGTAACATCAAATCCAGCTTGGACCGGGACACCACAACGTCGTCATTGCCACTTTCGGCGCCCGACAGTACAGACGAGTACGTCTCAGCTGTGGACAGATCTCCGGCTGAAATCCCCCCGTCAGTTCCTGTATCTCCCATAATGGACGACGAATCCGATAGCATCGGCACAGACGAGTCCGTCATGACTCGAGAGTGTTCACTGCCTGAACTCGAGCCCAAGGCGTCGTACTCCAACCCCCTTCTCGGTTGAGCTTGTCGGACGTGCTCTAGTTCGTCAATTAGCGCTCGGATCTCCATTTGCTCCTTCTGACGCCGTCTAGTTCCCCCTCTACTCAAGGAATTTCAAGTGTTACTTCGTTTTTTGTTGTTGTTTTCTTCCTCAAAAAGTTTGACTAAAAAGACTTACCTTGGGTTTACACGGCCAGCTCGACGGTTCTGCTTCATCACTTCACTGCGTCGGTTCCGTACGAGTTTGAGGAAAGCTGCGTAGTTGAGTCTGGGCTCGTTTAGGTTCCCTCCTTGGTAGTAAAACTCGTCGTAGCCTTGTTCCAGCAGTTGCTCGGTCGTTAACCGGTCGGGGATCCGGTTAAACTGCTTGGCACAGTGCACGTATTTCCGGAGTAAAATCAGCTGGATGCCTTTGCCGATACAATGGCGTCGACCCCCTCTAGAGCGGTGGGAATGGGTCTGATTCGGAGAATGAGAGGCTTCGTAACTAGGAGCCTCGTCCTCAGCCAATGCTGCGGTGTCGTCACTGCCATCTTGTAGAGAGGTAGTAGGGACGTGTAGACGTAAGAGGGCGTGGTCTTCAGTGGCTTCGTCGTCCCCTTCATGGCCAGGAGGGGGCAGCACGTCGACGCTTAGCATGTCCATCTTGGTTGAAAGTGACTGGCTCCAATGGTTGGATCAGATCTGATGAATTCTGAGTCTGTATTGAAGTAAGTTAGTTGCTCTTCAGTAGCCTTAGAATGGTCCTCATCATGGCGAGTAGCGATGGACGTTGCTTGGTAGGCGCTTCACAAGAGGTAGAAGCGATGGATCTCAAAGCCAAAGAGCTGAAATTGACGCCTTTGAAGGAAATCTGGCACTCCGGTAGGTTGAGAGCTGCTAGTGGCGCCATGAGCGACTTGCAGGCGGAGCTGGCGCAGATCGCGGCGGCGTTGACGTCCACTTGGCACGCAGAGTAGTTGACTGCAGTTGTTAGAGGCTGCAGAGATGTTATAAGCTGCGTATTGTTGCACGGTGGCAGGCTGTAGACGGAAGAGAGCAGCGTGAAGAAGAGAAACAGACACTTGATGCTCGACATTTGGAAGTTGTAGAGCTGCTGTCGAAAGGGAAAATGACACGAAGATCGCTAAAGGTGCACGGCGATCGTGCTGGTAGCATCAGGAGGCCATACCCTGGCAGCATCAAAGGACTATCGTAGGCAAGAAGCTTCTTGCTGTGACACAGTGGTTATGGGCAGAATGTGATTGCCAAGAGCAAGTGCAAGACGCATTCAACCATTCCAGTTCTGCAGGAGGTACAGTAAAGCAGCCATAAGTCATCATGAGTCATGAATACCATGACCGCTTTTCATTTATTTTTTTCACTTCCGGTACTGGATGAGTCATGAGAAGCTACATGTACTGGTCTCACCCTGTATCAATCAGCCTGATACAATCAGAAGTGCAAGGAGAGTTGTGAGAAGGTGATGGTGAGCACCACCACACGGCGGTACTTCTACCTTCTTCAAGCTCTCAAAGTCGAATTGGACGTGATGGAGTCGACACCCACAGACGTCGGCAGCCTTGAGCCGCTTACCCCTACGCTAGTCAATCAAAGCGGCGAAGTCGTGGAAGCAACGCCCGTACTGCAGCCAGCGAAGGCTGAACACCAGCAACATCTGAACCACGAGGCGCATCGACGTTGGAGAGCGAGTACCGCCGTCGATTTTCTGAGTAAAATAAACAGCATCGACATCCTCGAGACTCGGATCAATCAAGATGCAACGCTGCTTTACGCGCTGGAAGTGCGTTTACGCAGCTCCACGTCACGGTTATCTCTAAAACAAGCTTCTCCAGTAGTGAGAATTGGGCGGAGCTTCTCCGAGTTCGAGGAGCTACGGGAGGGAATCCAAAAGGCGGTAAGCGTCTTACCACCGTGCACGTGCCAGTACTGTCTGGACTTCCTCGTGTACGTCCGCTTCAACTTGGCTCAACCTCGTGGCTTTGTGAAATTTACGGCTGGAACGGAGAAGCGCAAGAGGATCCTCGCCCAATTCATGACCGACATGGTGGCTATGGGTACAAGAAGAGCGGAGAAGGTCGGGAAACGGGAGTGCGAGGCGCAATCGACCATTCCAGTGCTGTTGGAGGAATTCCTGCTCGGTCAGTCCAGTGATTAAGAAGAACAGCGTATCTAGCTATCTATACATGCGAAATTCATTAGCTCACTACATCGTTGTCCCTTTAGCTGAACGTCTGGGTGGTCTTGGTTGGAGACGCTCGTTTGTGCTTGATATGCTGCTTGTGCAACTTGGACAGGACTGAATTAGTCACCTTGAGTCGCAGAGCGCGTTCTGTCAGAGGAGCTTCGGCCAGAATATCCTCGGCTTTATCTGCGAACGTGTTGAAGAACTGCATGATCTCGTCAATGGGTTTGTCCATGACGTACTCTTGCGAGAGCTGAAGCAGAGCCAGAGCCACTCGAAGCATGATCTTCCAGTTCTTTTCAAAGAGAAACACGTCCCAGATGCGGTTCAACGAGTCCTGAGGAAGCACGTTCAGGTACAGATACAACGTCTGGAACCAGCCCACAGCGAACATCTCGATGGGGACTTTTTCGCTTGCAAAGTGCTCGGCCAGCGCTGGCTCCGTCAGTTCCAACAGCCTCTGCGTCTGGAAGCAATGCACGTGCAGTGTGTGCAGCCCGGGGGCGAACATATCGTGCAGCCCGTACTTCTCGAACAGCGTAACAAGCAGCCAGAAGGTGCTCTCTGCTTCGGCTTTTGTATCGTGAGCACAGCCGCTCTTCTTGACTTTGTTCAGCACGTGAGCGGCGATATAATCCATCCCTTGGCAGTACCCAACGGCTGGGAATCGACCGGCCAATGCGTGCAGAATCTCGCTCAATTGAGTCGTTAAATCTTCCTCCGACACTTCGTCCTTGTGGTTAGCTGCACGTTTGTGGGGTGCAACGCGGCCGTAAGTACGACGCACGTCCGTCATGATCGACTCCGTGGCGTCACCTTTGGATAGGGCCATCTGCAAGTACGTGTCGTAGTCCAGTTCCGCTGCGGCCCGAGTTCTCCGGACGTTCGTCGTCTTCTCCCAGTACGCGAACCGAAACGAAGGAGGGAGTTGCCCGTAGCGGACACAAAACTTCTCGAGTCTTCGCTCCGACGTGATAAACTCCCGACAAGCTTTGTTCACGCAAGAAACTCGCGCTAGTACGGGCAACTCGCCACAGAAGAGCAAGATGGTGCCCAAGACGTAAGGAGTCGAAAAGCACTGGTCTGCTGGGCTAACAGAGCTCGGAGATTCGTTTTCAACCGACTGGGTGCTGGAATTACTGATCGCTCGAGCTGTAAAGAGACAACAGCGATCAAACGTTAGCAGTGGAAAGACAACTACAAGACATAGTATCGCCCTCGTACTCATTCTCAAAAGAGCTTTGGCCTTTGAAGGAGACTCGGCACCAAGTTGTCCACCTTTGTACTTGTTCAGGAACAGACAGCTGGCACTTCTAGGGTCCTCCACGTACTCCAACATGTCCACCGAAGTGTCTCCAAGGTAAATGTCCGTCATAACATTAAGCCCCATCGTGTGGAGCCTCTCAGCCACAGGCCCAGCGGCTGCCAGTTTGGTCTTCAACATGCTCCAGCCTTGTGTGGACCCTTCTTTCATCTTGCTCGCAGCGGTCGTTAACCCGACAGTAGCCGACGTTTTGGCCTTGACAATCGTAGGCTGGTACTTCTCTAACCTAAAGCAGATAAAAAATTGTAACCATTTCGTGAAAAAGTGTCCATCTCTCTCATAGTGTCCACCTTGTATAAAAGGGGTCCTTCTCCATACGTACTTTTTGCTCGTTTGGTCCTTCATGTGCAAAAGCTGCGGTCCAAGTGTCTTCTTGGCGGTAGCTGCGCGATCTTTCATGAGTCCAAAGGCACCGGCCAGGCCGTGGCTGTTCCCTGTAGTAGTAGGAGCGTCCCCCGCGTCCTCGTCGCTCGCGGGGTCCAGTGGCTTCAGTATTGGGGCGGGGGGTGGCAGCTTTTCGGTGGGTTCTTCGCCTCCCGAGCTCGAAGCGGACGAGGACGAGGCAGGCGACGTAGCGGACGGAGCAGAAGCCACAGGCGCTTCCTGTACGGTCGACGCGGTGGCGGGGGAGACGACGGACGTCTCCATGGCTCGGAAGAGGTTGTGAGAGCAGTTCCAGACGTCCTCAGACTCTGCTCTGATGCCGAAAACCGCCGGGTTTTTACGTGATGACTTTCGCGGATGGCTAAGTATAAATGAGCAGGATTTGCAGGATAAATGGGGCACAGGGCGGACCTTTAGACGTCAGGACACGGACAAACACGCAGAGAAGACTGGACTCTTATGCGCGAAGGAAGGAGAAGAGCTTCTGGCTCGAGGCTTTTAATGCTGTATCAGATATTAGTACATGTGTACTTGTAAATGGGATCCCCGTCTTCCACGTGCGGCAATGGTTCTACCAGTTGCCAGCTCAAAGTATACATTTCATTAGTGCCCCTATCGCGCATACACAACCATATTGCCGATCTGAGTGGGAAGCAACTGCAGACTACACTATATACCTTCACTACCTGTACTAGTACACCGCTTCTTTATGCTACTGTACAATATTAGCCGGTCGGAAGCCATCAGCTCCAGCCAAACCCATGATAATAATTTCGAAAAATAAAATTCAACAACCAAGCTGTTCCTGAAATTCTGTTGTTTTTTTTACAGTTTTTTACGATGCTGATTTCACTTCAGTAAAGTGTTTGAGATAGGTACATACACTTCAGATGCTCACCTTACCAAGCGTCAAAAACTTGTTTTGGAAACATCGCACAGAAATTCCTCTAAATGAAGAGGAACGAGGGTCTGAGCTCCACATTTCGCTTTGCCGATCTTCTGTACTCGACGCTTGCCCATGATGATGAAGTCGTTCATGAACTGGGAGAGGATTTCCTTGCGCTTTTCTGTCCCGGTTATCAACTTGATGGCGCTACGGGGCTGTTTGAACTTAAAGCGAATATATAGCAGGAATTCCACGCAGTATGGACAAGTGCATTATGGTAAAATACTCACCGCACTTAGCACACTTTCACGTAAATCTTGAAAATCAGAAAATGCTCTCTCCACCACGAACATCGGATCTCCCCGCAGAGACACTTCCAGTATGTAGGACTCAGTTCCATCGGCGAGCTGTCGGCTGTTGTGAATTTCCACGCTATCGACTCTACTGATGAAATCGACGGCAAAATTCCCTCTCCACCGTCGATGTGCGACTTGGTCCACCTGCAGACGCTCTTGCGGCTCTTCTACTAGCGTTAATTTGGTATCTCCGCGAACTGCTTGAGATACTTCAGCAGCGCGATCAGCTAGTTGGGGCAATGCCACTTGGTTGATGTCGATTTCTCTTGTGTCCATCGAATTTGCTTCTGAAGCAAAACAATCCCTTGGATTTACGCGGATTCATCATTGGAAGAGAGATCGTAATCAACCACATTCAGAGATTAAAAGCCTACACGTATCCAAACTGCAGTACGTTTGTGTACGTCATTGACATCCTACGCGTAATCCATTCGTTTACTACATGCAGTTGAAAATGTAAATTTCCGGAGTACATGTAGAGTCATTGGAAATGTACATGTATTATCCTCTGAGTAAATATGTGAGAAATCCAGACTAAAGAGAATTATGCCGAAGAATAGAATTGTTACTCATACGGTAGTATGAGTATATGCGCCTACAGTATATGTAATTATGAAGTATCACTAATGCATTTTTCTAAATAAAAACTTTGTGCAACCTTCGGTCAACCTTTTTTCAATCAATATCCGACACGTCATTCGGAATCACGAAGCGACAATACACCAGCGTTCATCACTCCGCCCCCGTGTTGACGTTGTATCTCCGCTTCCAGCGCTCTCCGTCTCGCCAGCAATAGCTCATTATATTCACCTGCGTCTACTCTACCCGTCAAACCTCACAACCACCGAAAAATCGCCGCCATGAACTGCGTCAAGGGCGAGATCCACAACGTCCTGTCCATGATGCGCGTAAATGCGCGCTGGGCGTCTGTGGATCGCTTTACGCAGGAGATTCCAGCCTCCACGCAGTCGCCCATGATGCGCGCGTTCAAGCAGCTGCACTACGAGCTGCAGTCAGTCACAGATCTGGCCGATGTGGACACAGTCACGTACCTTCTACCTTTCATTATGGTCATCGAGTCGGAGCGCACTAGCGGCTTCATTACAGGGGCTGCGATCTCCGCAATCAACAAGTTTCTGCTCTACGGGCTCATAACCTGTGAGTCTCTCCGAGCAGATGTAGCCATCAACCGCATCGCCGTGTGTGTTTCTCGCTGCAGGTTCGAGGAAACCCACCGAGCGGATGACGAGGCGGTGCTAATGAAACTACTGGAGCTGGTGGAGTATTGCGTCCGCTGTGACGCAGGCCACTTGATCTCGGGGGAGAATCTATGGAAAATGCTGCAGTTGTGCTACAGTATCCGCTGCCAACCGAGATCCTCGATGCATTTGTGCCGGTCGGCAGATAACACCTTGTCACACTTGGTGCTGACTGTATTCGATCGGATCGATGAGCTGGAGCCACAGAGAAAGACAAGTCAGCCGCTGTTACCACTGTCACCGCAGACACAACACAGTCAGAGTGGAGCAGAGGTGAAAGAGGAGGGAGAAGCAGTGCCAGAGTACGATGCGAGTCTGGATATTGGAGAGCAGCCGCCTGCGGTACACATGGAACCCACGACAGATGCAGCTAAAGTGGCGGACAAACCGTACGGGATTCCGCTGCTCGAACGGATCCTGCACTTCATCTCAGGGTTGATTTCACCGACGGAGAACGAGGAGGCCACGTGCGTACTGGGTCTTAGATTGATTAATGTCGTGTTGGAGACGGCAGGGACTGGATTGGGGAATCATCCGTGCTTGGTGTCGGTGCTGCAGGGAGATTTATCCAAGTTCTTGCTGCAAAACTCCGAGACGGAAGAGCTGGGCATTCTGTCCCTCACGTTGCGTGTCGTGTTCAACCTGTTTAACTCGATCAAGGACCACTTGAAGGTGCAGCTGGAAGTCTTTTTCACGAGCGTCCACATGCGCATCATCGACTCTCCGTCTTGCTCCAATGAGCAGAAGGAATTGGCTTTGGAATCCCTCCTGGAGTTCTGCCGCGAACCTGCGCTGATGCTGGACCTGTACATCAACTACGACTGCGACGTGCACTGTACCAACCTGTTCGAGGTACTGTGCAAGTCGCTGGCGAAGAACTGCCAGTCGATGTCCAGTCCTGACGGCAGTCTCAACGCTCTAACGCTGCTGTGTCTTGAAGGGCTGTTGGCTGTGATTGAATCCATCGCACGACGTTGTCCGTTGAACACCCCGACAAAGACGTCAGGCTCCAGAACCTTCGGAAGCAACGCGGGTGTGTTAAGTTTGAAAGGGTCGGATCTCGCACGGTTTACTGCTGGCGGTTCCCCCGGCACGGAGAGTTCGTCCGCAGAGTTCCCGATGGAGGATATTTCGCCAATGTCCTCAGTGCGAGACCTCATGCACCTCGTGATGTCTGGGAGCGAGAGCGATTCCGACTCAGAGCAGAGCGAACAGGACAATCCCGCAGACCAATTGGCCTGGCTGCACACTGCGCGAGAGCGAACTGCTGAAGTTTTGCAGCAGCGGAAACGGATCAAGAAGCGCTATGCGTTGGCTGCGGAGAAGTTCAACCACGATCAGAAGAACTGGATGGCGTTCTCGCAGCAGATTGGGCTGTTACCGGAGAAATTGACCCCCGAATCAGTCGCTTCCTTCTTGCTACACACTCCTGGCTTGAACAAGACGCTAATTGGCGACTACATCGGCGACGGACCGGTTGAGAAGTACCCGTTTAATGCTGCGGTGCGAGACGCTTATGTAGCCATGTTCGACTTCCGGTCGGCTCCTTCGTTGGACGAGGCGCTGCGGATGTTCTTGGCGAAGTTCCGACTACCAGGCGAAGCCCAGAAGATCGACCGGATGATGGAGGCGTTTTCCAAGCAGCTTTACGTACAAGCTGGATCGTCAGGGCCACTGGCAGACGCTGACGCGGCTTACGTGCTGTCGTTCAGCATCATCATGTTGAACACAGACTTGCACTCGGACCACATCGCGAAGAAAATGACTGTGGAAGAGTTTATCCGCAACAACCGCGGCATTAACGCCGGACAGGACCTGCCGACTGAATATCTGACGGATCTGTACTACAACATCCTGGAGAAGGAGATCCAGATGCAGCACGACGTGTCCGACTTCATGGAGTCTCCTTCGTCGACGGTCGACAGGTACTCGATGCAGTGGGACGGCGTTCTCAAGCGCTCGGAGAATGTGGTGGGCGCTAGTTTCACCTCGAACACAAGCATCCTGAAGCTGCGGGCCGGTCTGTACGAGAAGGACATGTTCAATTTGATTTCGGAGAGCACCATCAAGAGCATCCTGTTGGCGTTCGAAAAGACCTGCGACTTGAACAACATGGAGCGGTCGTTGGAGGGACTGAGCAACTGTGCCAAGATCATGCTGTACTACGACATGGGTGACCAATTCAACAAGATCATGGGGTCTCTGGCCTCGTATTTCCTCACCTTTGCGCACGGGATCTTGAGTGGAGAGAAGGTTTACGTGCCACCGAGCACCAACAGTGTGTTAAAGCGCTCCAACTCTTCATCTCTTCCGTCTGCGACCGAGCAGGGATCATCGGAGATTATCGGAGAGCGAATTGTTCGTCGACAAGACGACGGGTCGGAGATTGAGGTCTTGGCAGATCCACAGCAAGTTGAAGGCTCAATTGACGAAGATTTAGTGCAAGGAGCCAAGACCCGTCGTGCGCTTCTATCTCTCAAGCTGCTGTTCCAGTTCGTTCAGAACACGAACGAGTATTTCCGCAAGGGCTGGTCGAATGTCGTGGAGTGTATGCTGATGTTCAACGAGTTGGATGCCGTCCCCACGTCTCTGGTGGAGATCGATGACTTTGTGGACTCTCGTGGTGTGCCGTTGCCTCCGATGCAGGGAGGTTCGTCGCCTCACGCTCCTTCCCCGCCCAAATTGTCGCCTGGAAGAGGCCAAACTGGAACTGGACTGTCTGGAAAGACCCGAGAGCGTTCTCGACGTCAAGCAGAGCGTCAAGCGGCCATTCGTAGTAGAATGAAGAGCATGACGCAAGCTAGTCAAGGTACAGCGTACGGAAGCCACGGCCAGAGTGGCAACAGTGGATCGCTTTGGGGCTCGTTGTCGTACTACCTCTGGGCCGAAGAAGAGAAAATCGATGAGAGTTTCTCGCTCGTTAACCGGATGTTGCGTGGTGAAGTGATGAAACTTGGTGGTGGGGTCCTGGAGAAGGAGAATTGGCTGCGTTTGACGCGTAAACTACAAGAGCAGTCGCTTATGAGCCTTCTGGAGACGCTGATCTCGTGTCGGGACCCTTTTAAGTGCATCATGCAGCCGTCCGACTCTGGTGTGGACGCTATGATGCAGGAGAACGCCATTTTGGTACTGGAGCTCAGTGTGGACATCATTCTGGTCAATTCGCACCGCATCCTGCAGCTTAATTTGTGGGATTCGTTCCATTTGTACGCGAAGCGCATCTTGTCGACGCCTTTGAGTGAGCTGCACATGCAGGGGCTGGTAGAACGCGTGGTAGTGCACATTCTACGTGTGAGTATCCGCCTCTTCCACGATGAAAAAGTGCGTCCGAAGCTCATGGCGACACTGGAACTTCTTCTGACGATGGACAAGGACATGTACAAGGCTCTGAGCGATCGACTGGCCTCGGGCATCACGATGCTGCTAAAGGCGAACCTCGTGTACATGCACGACTTCCACGACTGGGAGGTGCTCTTGGGCATCCTGCAGAACGTGGTCGAGTACATCAACAGCAGATCCGCGTGCTGGGACAGCGTCAATGTACTCGCTGAAGGAGGCCACTTGAACGACGACAACATCAACCCGTGGATGTCTCTGTGCTGCGGCTTCGTTCGACACCGAACTTCCTACGCAGTTGATGCTCTGAAGCTTCTCCAAGGACTGGCGAATAGTGACAACACGTACAAGATGAACGGCAGCTCGTGGCTGCAAGTCATGCGCGTGATGCTCAAGTACCTGAACGACGACCGGCCGCCAGTGGCCAAGACTGCGTGGGATTGTCTGCGCAACTCGCTGCTGCTCCCCGGAATGCCCATCGCCAAGGACACGTGGAAACAGTGCTTCGACGACATCATCTTCGCCTTCGACGACCAGGTGAACGACGTCAGCGTGCGGACGGCGCGTGACGCTCCTCTCTACAGCGTCACGCTGCTCTCCAAGACGTTCCTGCACAACTTGAACGTGCTGATGGAGCTGTCCGACTTCCCGGAACTGTGGCTCAAGGTGTTGCGTCGTCTGGCCAACAAGCTCGTGGCGTCCAGTTCGCCTGCTCTGCGGTCTCAACAGACCAGCGTCGTGTTCGAAACCACGTTGCAGTCGCTGTACAACCTGTTGCTGGTGTTGAAAGCCGAAGACGTGTTGGAAAGGGTGACAAACGACGCCACCGATGAGACTTTGTTCGACGAAACTTGCGCTGTTATCGACGTTGTGTGCCCCCATTTGAAGGAGCAGCTTGGACTGATGCCGGACGACGTCGCTATTGAGATGCCTGCCGAAGGAAGTGAGCACGAGCCCACGGCTGAGACGGAGCACACGGATCCCCAAGCGAGTCATGAAGAAGAGACTGAAGCTCTGGAAGAAGCTGAAGCTGTTAAAGAAGAGGCTGAAGACGTTGCAGCTGATGAGGAGACGCTGGAGAGGCTGATCCCTGAGGCTGACGGTCAAGTTGAAGTTGCACCTGTAGACGAACCGGTGAGGCATCATGAATCTGCTGACGACGCTGCGTCAGAGCCTGTTGACGCTGAGCCGCCCAGTTCTAATGGTCCTCCTACGTCCACAACGACACTTGAGACTGTAATCATCGGTGACGGCACGTTTGGGATCAAGGTGGACGAGGTGATCGTCGACGAGATTTTTGAGGCTGTGTAATGTTGCATTAAGTGTGAAATACACCATTTTCTATGATATTTGTAAAGTTGCGTGTTGTGTAAAGAACATCACATTTTCTAAGATTTTTCGACTGCTCGCCCTCATTTTTCGATTTGCGTCTAGGAATCTCCTCGAGGCGACAACTTTGTGGACTCGTCCTGCAGCACAGAGAGCACCATGTCTAGTGAGACTTCGAGCGTCGATAAGAGCGAGGCCGTAGCTGTCGTTGTGTCTAACTCTGAGCACGCAACTCCATCTGTGAAGGCTACAATGAGCTCTCAAAAAAAGACTAAAAAGTCCAAGACCAAAGTCAAGGCTGCTGTAGCTGTAGTTGCTGCGACTCAGGAGATCAGCGAGGCGGAGCATTTGAGCAACTTAACTGTGGACCATCCGTACTTAAGCGTGCTGTACAAACGTATTCGCTCGCACCGTAAGAAGCTCGAGAAGATCAAAGGACTGGAGACAGCACAGCAGCAGGAAGGCAAGAAGCTCAATGCCCAACAAATCGAGCTCATGGGCAATAAAGCCTCACTGGAGAAGCTCGTGGTGGAGCTGGAGATGCTGCGGGAGCAGTTCGTTGGAGTTTACGCTGAGGAAATGAAGCAGAAGAAGCAACAAGAGCCTGAGGAAGAGACTGGAGCTGTTGAGGAGGTGGCGGTGGAGAAAGAGGAAAGGGAGGAGGTGGTGGAACAGGAAGAAGAAGCTACAGAGCCTCAAGTGGAGACTGAAAGTACCCAGGAGAAGATTGAGGAGAAGACGGAGGACTTTGCCAACGTCTTTGAACTGCTGAAGACTCTGCACTTGGTGAATTTGCACCAGGCTCTGGGTAAAGAGGTCCCCATGGTGCTGGATTTCTTCTCCAAGGTGCTACTGGGCAACACGCGTCCCCCTGCGGAGCTGTCGTACGAGGAAAACTTGATGGAGTCGCTGGAGGAAGCCAAGAGGTACCTGACTGACAGCGACAAGGTGTTTGCGTGCGACACCACGTACAGTGGATTGAGGGCGTTCGTGGACCAGTTGGCGAGCATCTCGTCGGGTAAGAATGAAGATCAGGAAGTTGCGGAGGCGGAAGCTGCTGAACAGGTTGAAGGTCAACCTGTTGAAGTGGAGGACGAAGCGTCGAGTGTCCCTGTGGTGCCCGCTGAGATCAACACTATGCCTCAGATTAGCTTCTTCACTGACTCACAGCTAGAGTCAGAGAACGGCGATGAAGCTGCTGAGGGGGAGAAGGTTGAGGTGACTGAATCGCAGGTGGAAGTAGCGGAGGCTCAGGAGTCTGAAGTGGATGTTCTTGTGAATAACGGAGTCCAGATTGAAGAGCAGGTCGAGGTTCCAGTTGAGGCCCCGCCTGCTCCGGAGTCGGTCCCTGCTCCACCGCTTTCGTTCGCAGCGGTTGCTGCAGGAGCGACCACCAACACTGAGCGCACGCCATCTCCTTCGGCTTCGTCGGGCTCATCTGGAAACGACAAGAAGGAGCCAAAGAGTCCCCGGAAGAATTCACGTCGCCGCGGCCAAGGACGCTGGAGGGAGAAGGGTAGTAATAGCAGTGGCAACAAGTCTGGCAACGGATCTCCCACTGATGGTGGGAAGCCACGTCGTCCGCGTGCGCCTCGCACGAACGACGAGAACAACGGTGTCCAAGGAGGCAAGCACAGCGGGTCGAAGGAAGGCAGACGCCCGCATGTTGACCGTGGCTTGCGAAAGCAGGGCAGCTCGACGCAGCAGCACGCGACTCCCATGATCGCGCCGCATGCGTAAGGAGGAGCTTGTGTACCCGTTCGGACAAGTGTGGAGGCGTTTGGACGAGAATTGGCAACCGAACGTGCGTGCCAATGGCTACTTGCTGATGCTTTTTTCTCCATGAGGCTCGGTGCATGAAAGTAAAGTAGTTGTTGGAGTACATGTATCCGGGATGTCAAAAATGACCGAAGCAGTTCAAGCTTGCACCACGTCACAGATGTAGCCATCCGTTCTTGTACAGGATATAACGTTCTTCTACAGAAGAAAACCGTTATTGTCCATTTAGCGTCGCTATGAGCGGGGGCTTCGTAGCTGTGGCCCTGGGGCTTATGCTGCTCAAGCTCTACACTTGGGTGGTCATCGTCCGCCCTCACTCGACCCCCATCCTCAACGCCCTCTACTTTATCTTCGCCATGCTCATGTTCTGGAGCTATGCGCGTGCGATGCTGTCTCGTCCCGTCAACAGGAAGCCCATCAATGACACAGAGCGAGAGAGTCGCTATTGCGAACGCTGCGATGCCGACAAGGCCGACCACGTTCACCACTGCTCAGTATGTCAGAGATGTGTATATCGAATGGACCACCACTGCCCCTGGACGGGCAACTGTGTGGCTTGGAGCAACAAAAAGTTCTTCCTGCTGTTCCTGGTCTACACGTCGCTGAGCTGCTTGATCTTCAACGTTATGACGTCTCCGATGGTCTCAGACCCGAGGTTCAGTCGTTATGAGGCTCTGCTCAAGTTCGGCTGGGTTATGACGCTCGCTGTTGGGCTGCTATTGGCCGGATACTTCCTCTTCCACCTGTGGCTGCTAGGACAAGGCAAGACGACGCTCGAGTTCTTGGCGAGTAAGAGAGGGGAGCTTGCAGACTGCAGTTTTACCCATAATGTGACGGTTTACTTCGGACGTGACGTGTGGAGCTGGTGGCTGCCTACGACGCCGATGCTGGATGCTACTATGGGAGGAAGTAGGGAATATGATGACGGAGAGGAAACACTTCAGCTAGTGGTGGAATGAATAGACACACAAAGAATATGAACTTGCCATTCCATTGCTGCTGTTGTCTGCAGATCATACTCACTTCTCCTTCTTCTTCTCTTTCCGTTTCTTCTTCTCTTTCTTGCGCTTCTTACGCTCCTGCTGCAGGTCGTCCAACATCTTCTTGTACGATGGCAGCTTCGACTCGTAGAGCTGCTCGATCTCGATAGCCATTTGATGCACTGGCTCGCCCACGCGGTTGAAGGTCTTGGCGTTTGCCGCCATCAGCTTGATATCCAAAGAAAATTGGTCGATCTTGGTGTACTCAGCGTGCTCGACCTTCTCCTTCATGCGGGTCAGGTCCATCGGGCTCTTGACGTAGTCGAAGTAATTCGGAACACCCAGTCGCTTGCAGTTGTCCTTGGTAAATTTCTGCAGGAACGGATTACCAGGCTTGCCACTAACGACCCACCCAGCCCACGTAAGCCCACGCAGCTCGGTCACAAGAGGGGCGAGGAGCTTCTGCAGCACCGTAGCGTCTTCCCTCTCTCGTTTCTTCTTTTTCTTCTCCTTCTTCTCCTTGCGGTCCTTATCGTCCTTAGCTTTTCCCTTCTGCTTCTCAGCATGAGCTGTTCGTTCAGCTCCAGTAGGCGGTGGAGCGTGGATAAGCCCCGGAGTCTTCCGACTGCTGAGCGGGTGCAGCACGGGGCCACTTTTACTACCCGCTGGTAGCTGTAGAGCACTTTTGACAACGCTCTCGGGCAACGGCTCAATGGGACGGTCGAAAGGGACGCCTTCCAGCAGACCCATGAGGTCTCCCTTAACCTCACCAGGCGTGAGGGAGTCACGAGCCTCTCCAACGCCGCGCAGTAGGTGGTGGTAGGTGCTGGGCAACGTTGTTTCGGCCATTTTGTTCAGCTGTGGCTCCAGCTTGTAGTGAGTCATTAGGTTCCGGTAGTCCACTTCATCTGGCTCAACTGTGGGAGGTTGGTATAGTAATTGCAACGTCAGATTTATCGTAAAGACTCGAACTCATAATTTAAAAAAAAAAAGCTTACTGTTCTGAGCGCCACGAATGAGGTAGAATTTCTCTGGATCCAGTGCAGCTGTAAGAATGAGAAGAACATGGTTGGGTAGATAAAAGAGCAGATTACTAGATAAGCTAGAATTTGGAGGTGGTACAGGTCGGAGATATGCCTACACACGGCGACAAAGTGTGCAGATACGTACCATTTGCCATCGTGGCAGCGCGGTTTCAAATCGGAAATAAAAGGTTTCGGTGTGGAGAACATCATCCGGTGGCAATAGTGGTCTGTGGTACGATTTGTGCTGAGATTGTATGCACGTATTGCAATAATTATTCCAAAAACAATATAAATATAATTTGGTAACCCATTGTTATAAACCAAATATTGTATTTGTTGCAGCATCCCATCCTAGTTCCTTCGGTTCTAAGCAGGTGGTATCGAAGAGTGTTGGTTGTCATCTTAGCTTCCAAGGCTCTGTAGTTTTTCGGCGTCATATGCTTGAAAATTGAGGAAAGCGCCTTGTTCCACCACGTCTTGTACTTGGCCGACGAGCTCTTCGTGAGTTTTGCAACCGCAGTAGAGTTGACCCGTTCTTTTTGTTTAGCAGCATCGCCCGATGCACCATCGACGCCTTCACCGTGTCGCTCCAAAAGCCTCCAGCAGTGCCTTGCACGGATATGGCCTGCAGTTCCTCGTCGTTATCCGTTGCTGCAATCTTGGAAGTGGTAGGAACCGCATCAGTGTCGCAAAGGAGAATGGCTGTAGCAACAAGGATGAAAAGAAGCCGATCCATCGCTGCTTTGCCATGGTCGAACTTCGAGCCCTGAGCTAGTTGCCAAATGAGGCTTCATGTGGTCCGTAGTACAAAGTCTGTCATCCGAGATGCCGTTAACGACTTAAGATGGGATTGGTGAGTCTTCGTATCACAGATGGCTTTGAAGCGCGAATTTAGTGAAGAGCTCACATATTTTTCAACGTAGTACTGCAGTATATAGTAAATGTATTGTGAATAAATATCGCTACCGGTACAACCGCAATTACTAGTACACGTATTACTAATGTAATAGTACTACTCAATGTACTACTGTTCACGAATGAAAAGCTCCACAGATTGCCGCGTGCTTGTTGTTGGTGGCGGGGTGATCGGCCTGACGTCGGCCTTGGCTCTATTGCAGAGCGGCTTCAGCCACGTTCATGTCGCGGCAATGGACTTTGACGCCACTACTTCGCATGTGGCTGGAGGTCTATGGATGCCCTTCTCGCTTCCCGACGACGCAGACTCCGCCAAGCCTCGGTGTGCTCATTACTATATTTCATATTAGTGCATTTGGCCCGCATGTACTAACATCACTTTACTATTTGTGACTGTAGTAAGTGGTGTGAAGTTAGTTATGAATGGCTGACGCAAGTTATGAAGAAATATGGCAAAGAAGCGGGGATTCATGTCGTGCATGGGGCTGAAGTATCGAGTGAAGGCCCTCCTCTGGTGGTAAGGTTAAATAGTACTTGGTGCTTTGAGTATTATTTTTTCCGCTAATAATATGTAAGGTGCATCCGTATTGGGCACATTGTGTGGAGAACTTCCGGTTGCTGAGTCAAGAGGAAGCAGTCAAAGTATCGCCGGATGCTCGCCACGGTTTCTCATTCGGAACTATCATCTACAACACCGGGTAGGTTTTTATTGCTTTTTTCAGGCCTGATTTAATAATTCTCCGGTAATTGGTTAGACTATTCATGAAGTGGTTGAAGAGGGAGGTCTGCAGATTGGGCGGCATCTTTGAGCAACGTTGCGTGACAGATCTTGGTGCTGAGGAGTGCGACCTACTCGTGAACTGTTCAGGTGCAGTAGTAGTACGCGTTACTATGCCTGGGGGTGAAATATTAACTTGCTTGTTTTTTATTTCTCAATCTTGACAACCAGGTCTGGCAGCGAAGGAACTGGCGCATGACAACGCAGTTTTCCCGATTCGCGGCCAAATCATTAAGGTGAATAGGTCTGTTTTAGAGAAATTGATACATTTTAGGCTAATGAATGCACTTGTTTTTGGCGATAGGTCCACAACCCGAAGCTGGATAAATACGTTGCCGCGATTCATCGTGACGGACACCACACGTATATCATTCCGCGCCCGCATGGAGATGTAGTACTCGGTGGAACGGTGCAACCTCATCAATGGAGCACGGAGAATGACGACTCGGACATCGAGGGTGTGTGGGAACGCTGCTGCAAACTGTGGCCGGAAGTCCGCAACAGCCAGGTGATTGGTCCCGTAGCAGGTCTGCGTCCTGGAAGGACTGGTGGGGTGCGTCTTGAGATGGAGCCACAGCCAACACGACGTGGTGCACGGGTTATTCACAACTACGCCCATGGTGGATCGGGTCATACGCTACACTGGGGGTGTGCGATGGATGTGGTTGCATTGGCCTTACAGCGTTTCCCGATTGGACAGCTCAGCAAACTGTAACGTGTGGAAACCTCAGTAAAAGTTACTTCTGAAGTACTTCGAAGCACAAAATTATGGTTGGTTTTGCCGCTACTACTTTGAGCAAATTGGTACTAGCAATGGAATATCCTAAGCCGCTGTGCATACATGTAGCTCGACATGTACGGTGCAGGTGACAAATAGTACGTCTTAAGTTGGCGTTGGAGAGTGTTAGTTTGTACGAGAACATGCCGAAACTCGGAGTCAACTTTTACTCCAGTATGTACATTTTGTTTCAAAGTACAGTATACTTCGAGCTCAATCGCGGTTCGCTTATGAATCAAGCCGAATGGGTCGCAGACGGGCAGGAAACTTAGGTGGGTCCGGCAATCTGTAGTCCTCAGGTGTCATCTTACGCCAGAAACCTCTCAGAAGCTTGTTCCACAGCGAGTTGTATTTGGGCGACGAAAGCTGCTTCTTGAGCTTTGACGCTGCGTCAGTCGTACCAATTGCTCGCTCTTCTTGATCGTTCGATGCTGAATCGTCCTCATATGAAGCCATGTCGTCCTTACTCGATAGTTCCGTGTCCTTGGTCGTGTCCTCATCGTTTTGATGCAGGATCAGGTACTTATCGTTGCCGTTCTTGACGTACACGGCTTCAAGCGCTTCACTGGAGTCTGGACTCGTGATGAGAAACTTCTTCTTGGTCACTGAGTCGTCAGAGATCGTTTTTGCGTCGCCACTTGCAGCCAGAGCAGCCAACGTGACTAGCAGGAAGAAAACGACGCGCATGTTGCCTTCAGATAGTCGAATTCGAAAGTGGTAAGCTGGTGCACCCAAGACGCAAGTAGTTTCCCAGGATACATGTTTGAGATGAGAACATGTTACCTGGATAAACATTGTGGCACGGTATGCATTGTGCATTTCATGTCCACATATGCTTTAGGTACAGATACTGTATGTACATAGCAATGCTATGATAGCACGCATTGCTTGGACAGGGCAACAATTTTAGGAACAGTATGCAGATCGTAATGTCCTGGGCCAGTACTCCTGGCAACATCAACGTTTGATTCAAACATGTACAGCACAACTACACTTTCCAGGTACTGTACATGTAAAACAGCTCGGAGAAACTTGCGGAAATCAAAAACATTTGTTTTCAATCTACTTTTTGGTAAGTATTTTAATTGATATTATTTTCTAAAAGAAAAAGCGCAAGCAAATCACAGGAATGATCATTAATAATTGGCGTTATATCATATACTGTGACTTATATGTACAGAAGCCATCCTGCGAGTATTGCATGAAAAAAAAAAGAATCGATTTTTTTTTAGCTCGTCTACTCGTTCTCCATGGCAAACTCGAGCTCCTCGTACGCTGCACGTTGCAGCTCCTGCGTCACTCGTAGCTTCTCGATCAGCTCTGCCTCCTCCTTCTCCATGCGATGGATCTTCTTCTCCGACTGCAAGCGCTTCTCGTGCTCCTGGGCCAATTTGTCCCTCGCTTTCCGCACCAGCTCCTTCTCGTAGTTCTTCTGCGCCATCTGCCGCTGTCGAACCGCGCGCTTCTCCTTGTCGCGAATCTCCTGCGAGCGCTCGGCCAGCCACGACTGGTCCATCTCGCGTTGGCGCCGGATCTGAGCCAAATGGACCTTCTTCTCTGCTCGCGTGTCCTGCACGAGCTGGACCCGCTTGGACGCGGCGTCCGCCATCAGTTGGTTGCGCCGTTCACGGGACGAAGACTGCACCAGGTTGTTGTACTCGCACTGAGCCTTGATCTCTCGCTGTAGCTGCTCCGTGGCTTCCTGTTTGGCTCTCAGTCTGCTCTCGTTCCGCTTCTTGATGGCTTCGATCTCTCCTGCTCGGCGCTTGGCTTCTTCGATCCGTTTCTGTGCTCGAGCGTCTTCGGCTCGAAGATGCGCGAGGCGGTTAGCGAGGAGCTGCGCGTCCATTTCGGCTTGTTTCCGCTGGTTCTTGGCGTCCAACATGGCGCTTTCAAGCTCCGAGTACGCTTCGTCTTGCTGTTGGGCTCTTGGAGAGCGTGAGGAGGGAGCTGCAGCCGGAGAATCGTCGATCTCGTCCGCGTGCTCTTCGAACCACTCGAGGAACGCGAGCTTGGCGATTTCCCCCGTGGCGTTCGGGTCCATGTCGTCCAGCGCGCGGTCTAAGACCTTCGGGGACGCGTTGAAGCCCATGTCCAGCAGCAAACTACCCAGATGCTCCGTGCCAAAACTACCGTTGCCGGTGTCGTACTGGGCGTAGAGCGCATCGAAGTGAGGCGTCTCGCTCTCGTTCACGAGCTCTGCAGTCCGGACGCCGTTTTGCTCGTCGTCCATCGTTTTCGACGACAGGGCAAGAGCGAGAATGAAGGAAGTTGTGCAGCGAACTACGGTAAAAATAGTCTAGGGAAGAGCACCTTTGTGTCTATTCATTGCGAAGGTAGTTCGTCGTTCTACTCCTGGCGCCAGATAGCGTCCGACATCTTGGCTACATCCACCATTTCCGTTGCATCGTGAACGCGTAGAATGTCAGCTCCTTGCTGGATGGCAGCGCAGCACGTGGCAGCGGTGCCCCAAGCACGGTCTTTCGGGTCTGGACGTCCACAGATCTCGCCAATGAAGCCCTTACGGGATGAACCCACCTGAATAGATAGAGAAAAGATTAGTACTGTCCCTTTATTCGCAAAAAGAAACAGCACAATATTAATACTACAGTACTACTTACCAGTAGTGGCAATCCATGACACGTCTCTTTTACAGTGGAGAGCTGACGCAACAACTGCAGGTTTAGAACGCGAGCTTTCGCGAATCCGATGCCTGGATCCACGATGACGTTCCAACGGAAGATGCCCGCAGCCTCGGCAGCAGCCACACGTTCGTTCAGCACGTCGCTAACTTCAGTAGTAACATCTCCATACCCCTACCATCCACACACGGGATCGTTAGGAATAGTACTACTAAAAAATACTACAAGAAAGTACTAACCTTGAGCTCGGTCATTGTCTTGGGCGTGCCTCGCATGTGCATCAGCACAATCTGTAGAGTAATACATAATGACGTTAGAACAGGGAGTAGAATCCGCTTTAAACGCGTTCTACTCACTGGCACACGTAGTTTCGCGACAGTTGTCAGCATTTCCGGGTCTTTCAGACCTGCCGAAATGTCATTGACGACGTTTGCTCCTGCTTCCACTGCTTGACGCGCAACCTCCGCCTTAGTAGTATCAATCGAGATGGCAACTTTGCTCTTCTCGCGAATACTACGGATCACAGGTAGTACGCGCTTCAGTTCTTCCTCTTCCGTCACTGGCTCCGCTCCAGGACGACTTGACTCGCCCCCAATGTCGATAATATCCACCCCAGCACTCTCCATCTCCAAAGCTTTGTGCACTGCGGCATTCACCGTCCCCAGTTCCGCCCCGTCACTGAAACTGTCCGGAGTGACGTTCACAATGCCCATGATGAACGTTTTGCTGCCCAGTGCCCAAGGTTCGCTCTTGTCGACTGGAAGCATAGGCACAGGAGGCACGTAACGCTGTTCACCAGCTATCAATGTATTGTACAGCGTCTGCATGGTCTCGTTCAGCACTGGATGCACCAAACCTGCAAAAAAATCAATAAGAATCTACCAGCTTCTCGTTTTACAACGGTAGAACAACCTACCTGGAGCCAAATCGCACAGTGGGGCGAGTACAAAGTCTCTCTCGGCGATGCGTTCGTGGGGGACGATCAAAGGTCCTTCTTCCGTGTCCGTCTTGAGGGTTAAGTCGTCGTAGAGCAAGATGTCTACGTCAATAAGTCTCGGTCCCCATCTGTAAAGTCCGTAAGAAAGTATCAGTAAGTCGTTCTACCGTTCTACCATTCGATGAAGTCCGCACCTGAGTGATGGGGTGCGTCCAACCTCCCGTTCGATTGCTTTGAAAGCGCCCAGTAGTTCCTTAGGTTTGAGCTCGGTATGGAGTCGAGCTACGAGATTGAGGAAGGCTGGTTGGTCTTCCACGTACTGAGGAGCCGTAGTGTAGAGTCGGGAGGTCGCTTCTACCGGCCCTACCATTTGGGTCAGCATCGCCAGGGCATTCTCCAGATTCGCGAGCTTGTCGCCTTGAGATAAAAGGTAGAACAGTTAGATGTAGATTGGACGGGTAGGTTGTATACAGACGCACCTAAGTTTGTGCCTAGCGCCGCGTACACACGCGCAGATGGAGCCATCTTGACGGTGTACCAGTGGCTATCGCGCTTAGGCAATAGAATCAGATCTGATCTTGTTGTTGTATACAACTAGTATACATTAAATTTAGGAATGTGTTTAACTTCGATTACAATATACCGGTACCGATACCGGTAGCAGGTTTTTCGTACACTGGTAATTTGAGTCGAGCTCCGACCGTGGCGCATTCGACTGACGAAAAAGTGTCCTTCTTGCTGCTGTCCATGTCCACCGCTCGATTGCGGTACGCTTCCGGTGGCCTGGCAATCATCGGGACGCAGTCACTTCAGCTGACGCTGAACGAGTCACCACTTCCGAGGCCTCTAAACTTCCTCACCGGGAGCATGAAGATGCCGCGTCACCTTGCTCCAACAAGAACACGACTCATTACATGCAGGTCAACACTGCTCGTGCTTAAACGGAGACCAGAAGTGATAGCGGATGACGGGACTCTGCTCGCGAGCTGGTAATCCGCTACAGCACAAAAGTATCTTACCTGTAGCATGATGGAGTGTCTGTAGCTAGAGGACACTTCTCCCTTGGAACAACTTTCCAGCTCGAACCTATTGAAAACCTTTGGCTTCAGTGCACAATTCACTTTCGGATCTTCCGTCTAACGCGCACTGCACCAATGTGTTCCCACGCCAACACCCTCGAGCTCAAGGAAGCCGTCACGCACCCACTCGACCCTGTCACAGCCACTGAGGTGCAGAGTATGAAGCAGATTGTGGGTGAGGCTGGCTACGAAGGCCCCAACTTCCGCTACTCGTACGTGATGCTGCGTGAACCGGGCCACAAGGCGCTGGGTGTCTGGCAGGTCGGCGACGATATCCCTCGAGAGATCGGAGTGCTCGTGCTGGACAAGACGAGCAACGTCGCTCGGGAGATGATCGTTGACGTCCCAGCCCACAAAGTGGTCCACAACCGTCAGTTGAACCCCGCCACGGATGGCTGGGGGCCGATCTTGGACGAAGACTACGTGGCTGCTGAGGCGATCACTAAGGCTGACTCGGACTACGTCGCTGCTTTGGCAAAGAGAGGAATCACCGATCTAAGTGCCGTGCGTGGTGTACCGCTGTCTGCAGGCGTGTTCGGCTACGAGGAAGAAGTTGGTCGTCGGATGATCCGCGTGTTGAGCTTCTTAGCGACGGAGAACACGCACTCAATGTTCGCCCACCCAATTGACGGTGTCGTTGCGCATGTCGACTTGGACGTGTCATTCGCCTGGTTGATACCGGTTACGACCACATTCCGATGGAATCGGGTGATTATCTTGACCCGAAGCTTTCCGGTCCGCTTCGCACGGACATGAAGCCGCTACGTATCACGCAGCCTGACGGTGCGAGCTTCACGGTCAAGAACCACGTGCTTAAGTGGCAGAACTGGGAGGTCCGCATCGGCTTCAACGGACGAGAAGGACTCACGCTGCATGACGTCTCGTTCAACGACCGGGGAACCAAACGCCCGATTCTAAACCGTGCAGCCGTGTCCGAGATGGTAGTGCCGTATGGAGAACCGCAGCCCACCCATGAGTGGCAGAACTACTTCGATGCTGGGGAGTACCAGTTCGGCAGCCTTGCCAACTGCCTAGTGTTGGGGTGCGACTGCCTCGGGGAAATTCAGTACCTCGATGCTACCGTTGCCGACGACTTCGGCAACCCCGTTCTACTGAAGAACGCCATCTGCATCCATGAGGAGGACTTCGGTACACTGTGGAAGCGCACGGACGTGTTTGCAAACACCGGTACTGTCCGTCGTCAGCGACGCCTTGTCATCTCGTTCTTCGTGACGGTCGGGAACTACGACTACGGGTTCTACTGGTACTTCTACCTGGACGGCAAGATCGAGCTCGAGTGCAAGGCTACGGGCATCGTCTTCTCGTCCGGACGTCCGGAGGGCGAGTATGATTTCGCCACCAAAATGGCGCCTCGCTTCGGAGCTCCCTGTCACCAACACTAGTTCTCTGCTCATCTTGGCGTGGCAATTGATGGTAACAAGTGCCACGTTGATGAACTGGAGGTGCAGCGCCTCCCTCTTAGTCCTGAAAACCCCGTGGGCAACGCCTTTAAGCGGGTGGCTACACGTCTGGAGCGTGAGAGCGACGCACAACGTGAAGCGGACAACAAGTTGGGGTGTGCGTGGCTTATCGCGTCCAGTGACAAGCAGAACCGCCTTGGGAACCCGACGGCCTACGTGTTGTTCCCCGAAGGTGCCCCCTTGCTGCTCGCGGCGGATGACAGTCCCATTGCCAAGCGCGCGCAGTACGCGACGAGTTGTGGGCCGCTGGGTACACGCCCAACCAACACCCCGGCTACTCCGGTCTACCGGCGTACGCCAAGGCCAACCGGTCGGTCAACGGCGAAGACACTGTGGTCTGGCACACGTTCGGTTTGACGCACTTCCCCCGCGTCGAGGACTGGCCGATCATGCCGGTCGACTATGCCGGCTTTGGATTCCGACCGGACGGCTTCTTCGACCGCAACCCGACGCTGGACGTGCCGGAGGACCCCGATGGCAAGGAGTTCTCGGAGAGATGGGAGTGTGCGTGCCCGTAGGTCGAGCATTTAGTGAACGAAAAGCTCTCAAATTTCATAAACCCATGCTTCTAGTATTTTGAACAGCGCACCTTAAGCTTAGATGAAGTCATCTGGAAATCATGGACGTGCAGCACGTAAGTTCCAGGTGTTGAGCTCCTGAGGCAGGGAGGACCATACGGTACGCTGACGCCGTAGAGACATAATTGGACTACAAAACGGACGATACTAGTAAGGATTCTATCAGCACCACACCTCCATCTGTAAAGCTGGCACAAGACGTGCCTCTTTGCTGAGTCGAAGGCCACAAACCGTAGGATCGGTTCGGATGTAAAGATGTAAACGACTCGCAACACTGGAAAACCTCCTCGTGTGTCGTCAAGATGTCGAAGTGCCAAGCAGCCAACTCACTTTACAATTTGCCTCTTACAGCACAACCACCAAGTCTAGTAACGATGCGCTTCACTTGTCTCCTCGCACTCCTCGCCGCCCCCGCGCTCGTGACTGCAACACTCGACCCGTGCAGCTCCAACACTAAGGGCAAGTGCCCAAGCACGTACAACTGCAGTGCGACCAAGGTCTCCAAGGCCATTCAAGCTGCCGAGTGTTCACACAACACCCGCACGTCCACGACACAAACCTTCGCCGTGTTCGTGACGGACCACCAGTACGACGGCAACAACGGCTACCCGTACGGCACGTGCTCGGCGTACGTGTGCGAGTCGCCTACGTCGGCTGAGATGGAGGACAACGATGATTGCTGGACGTTCTTCTGGAGGTGAGAAAGGAGAACGATATCATTCTCCTGCTGAATCGTGAATACTAATATTTTTTTGTGGAAACAGTGGCAACGGCACTGACAGTGGCGTGGGCACTGGATGCATCAAGGACCCCACAACGGGCGACTGTGGCTGCGAGAACTCGGACGGCACGTTCGTCGCCGACAGCAGCAGTTGCGTGTAAATTGCTGTGTAGAACCTTTCTACTACCGGACAAACTTCTCGTCCCTTTAGTTGAAGAATTCAGCGTATCCATGTCATGACGTTTTCAGTTTTAAGTGCAACATAAAGATGTTGTCGCAACTTGTGCGCAACATTTACACAATTTGGTCATAATCAGTTTCTCATTTTACCTTTTTTTTCGAGAAGCTTCATCAATGGGATACGTCGCTCTCGTGCAGGGTGCCACAGGCGCCGTCGGTCGCGAATTGGTCGCCGAACTGGTGCAATCCCCTTCGTGCTCTAAGGTGATCGCGCTCACGCGTCGTGAGGTCCCCGAAGCGCAGTGGGGGGATGCGTTTCCTTCGATGGACGTGACTGCAGCTCAGAGCAAGCTGGAAATTATCCCCGTGGACTTTGAGGAACTGCATCGCGACTGGAAGAAGGTCCCTGGTGACGTAAATGCAGCGTTTTCGAGCCTAGGCACAACCCGGAATGACGCGGGATCGGCTGAAGCTTTTCGCAAAGGTTTGAGGAGTTTTGGTATTTGGGATGGCAATTGGGAACTAATTTTTATAAAATTGGATAGTGGATCTGGAGTACGTGACTAAGTTTGCAGAGCATGCGAAGGATGCAGGAGTCCCATACTTTGGTCTTTTGACTTCCAGTGTAAGGGCATGGGGATCTACTAGCTTTTTTTATGATACTCTTGCTGACGTTGCTTTTCTGGTTCAGAATGCCAACAAGGACAGTTGGTTCTTGTACCCGCAGACGAAGGGCGAAGTGGAAGAGAACATCAAGAACTTGGCATTTGAGAGAACTTCGATTTTCCGACCGGGGCTTATCAACCGTGGAGAGCTTGCTCGTACTGTCGAGGCGATTGCTGGATACCTTTTGCCAAGCGTAAGTTCCTCATGTCGTGTCGATGTTGTTCGCGTTTGGTGACTTACAATAAATGTGGTTGTGCTCAGATTACGACTAGTGCTATTGCGAAGGGAATGGTTGTCGACTACGAAAATGGTGATAAGGGACTGAAGGAGTGGAGCAATGCCGATTTGAAGAGGCACGAAGTTGTGGCGGCTGGAAACGACAAACAGTCTGAACTGTAGACTTGTGGAATGTCAAGACGCAAAAGAAAAGATGCTACTACATGTAGAGAGTGGCAGATGCTTAACGATTGCAATCTAACGTTGCCCGGGTTTAACTTCAACATTTGAGAGCGCACACAAAGCTAAGGTGGTGCATGCTGCCGTGGCAACTCGAACATGTACTAAGTTTATCGTCGTGGAATCTGGACACACGTAGGAATGCCAGGACTACACTACTACCTGCAGTAGTTTTCCATA
Source organism: Phytophthora multivora (assembly GCA_001314345.1). NCBI lineage: Eukaryota > Oomycota > Peronosporomycetes > Peronosporales > Peronosporaceae > Phytophthora > Phytophthora multivora. The sequence goes on along the minus strand of LGSM01000016.1, from coordinate 3,223 downwards.
GCCAAAGTGAGTGAATTGTATTTTGCGTCAAACGTATTCATATTAACGTGTGTCAAGGGCAGCGTTGACTGGAAATAAAACTCCGACGGAATGATTGTGTGCCACCGTCACATGTCGCAGACGCAATTAGAGCTCCACCGAAGAGCTCATTTACCATTCTTCACCGTTAAGCAACCCGATCCTCAATGTCTTCATACGTGGCGCTCGTCATCGGCTCCACTGGCGCCGTAGGCCGCGACCTCGTAGCCGAACTCGTGTCCTCCGCCAGATGCACAAAAGTCATCGCTCTGGCGCGTCGGGACGTCCCAGAATCCGCCTGGGGGTCGACTTTCCCGTCTCTGGACGCCGATGCGGCCAAGAACAAGCTGGAAGTGCGCAAAGTGGACTTCGACGCTCTCTCAGAGGGGGATATCAAGGCTGCAGACAAGGTGGATGCCGCGTTCTCGTGTCTGGGGACTACTCGCAAAGACGCAGGCTCGGCGGAGGCTTTCCGTAAAGGTAGAGCAGCTCTCAAAGCCCCCTATTGGCGTTAAGTTGCGCTAACGTTTTTTTATGACTGCTACAGTGGATCTGGAATATGTGACCAAGTTCGCAGACCTGTCCAAGGCCGCTGGAGTGCCGTACATGGGACTGCTGACGTCTCAAGGCGCCAACAAGGACAGTTGGTTCCTGTACCCGCAGACCAAGGGCGAAGTGGAGGACAAGGTGCAGCAGCTGCAGTTCGAACGTACGTCCATCTTCCGACCAGGGATGCTGCAGCGCGGAGACTTACTGCGAGGCACCGAGAAGATGTTCGGGTGGATGATCCCAGGGTCATACCAGATCCATGCCAAGACTGTGGCCAAGGGCATGTTGTCCGACTATGAGAACAGCGCCAAGGGACTCAAGGAGTGGAGCCACGCCGACTTGAAGAAGTTCGAGTGAGCAGTGACTCAGCACTGTATTCATTTCGGACAGCTCGTAAAACTTAGGGATAGTTTCAATTCACTCATTTTGGCAAGCTGAAAATTCTGGACAGTCAGGGTTTTTACAGCTTGCTGGTCGTTCCAACAGGGAAGCGCAGCTTTGCCAGCTCCACCACTTCTTGCGCACAGCCCCAGTGCAGGGTGTGGCCCGATCCGCCGTGGCCGTAGTTGTGGATCAGTATCGCGCTCTTTTTGGTTGGAACCGGCTGCATCTCGAGACGAACGCCACCTGTACGGCCAGGGCGCAGTCCAGCCATCTTGGCTATCACGTTGCTGTTGCGAACCTCCGGCCACAGACGGCAGCAGCGTTCCCACACACCAGCAACGTCGTCGTCATCGTTCTCAACGCTCCAGTTATGCTCCTGCACGGTGCCACCAAGCACGACGTCGCCGTTTGGACGAGGAATGATGTACGCGTGCTGCCCGTCCTTGTCGAGCGACACCTTGAGCTCATTCAGCTTCGGGTTGTACACGTTGATGATCTGTCCGCGGATAGGGAACACCGTGTCGTCGCCTGCCAACTCCTTCGCTGCCAATCCAGAGCAGTTTACAATCAAGTCACAGTCTTCCTCGTCCAGGGACTTGACTCGACGGTGCTTGAAAGTCCCTCCCAGCTTCCGGATCTCCTCGTGCAGCCACGCCATAAAGAACCTATTGAGAAGCAACGTCAACGTTCAAGACACAGCGACATAGCGAACGAAATCGACGTACTTGGGGTTGTAAATGAGGGCATCGAACGCGAAGCCGTGGGTGGCCCCAGACGACACGTCGGCAGCTTCTTCTTGGCTCAGCAGACGGAAATTCTCAGCACAATGCGCCCAATACGGATGGATCTATCCACACATCACGAGTCAGCCACTCTCAACTTAATTTTCCCCAAGGTAATTTACCCGTTCTAACCACTTCAGGGGAACCAACAGCAGACACTTCCGCTCCGGGGACGACGTGGATCCCTAACGCCTCGCCCTTCTCCTTACGAAGCTCTTCCAGCCACGCGTACGCCACATCGCACCATTTGCGAGCTCTGACTGTATCCACTCCGTCGGGTAGAGCGAATGGCATCCACAATCCGCCAGCCACGTGCGACGTGGTGGCTTCGAACTGGTCCGCCACGATCTCCACATGCTCAAAGCCGCTCTGAAGCAGCGCTGACGCCGTCGTGAGGCCGATCACGCCCCCTCCTACGACGACAACGTGACAGTCACGTGCAGACTTCATCGGATCTCTTGGAAGAGTTGAAGTTGACCGTCATGTGTGGTCCACATGATAGAGGACATTCGTGATGTGGACATTCTAGGGACACTGAATCATGTTACTGCAAGGATGCGCATGGAATTTGCTGACGCTAGACGCTTCGATATGGGGGTGTTGCCCTTCTCCAGGTTCTTCGTACAAAGTGTTCGAACGCCGCACGCCACTAGATCATCAGTTCTCAGTGCGCGAGTCACTTTGGAATTTGCCCACCGACAACAACAAGCCAAAATGGACAAGTTGACCTTCATCGTGGTAACCCTCGCGCTCGCTGTACGCGCTATCCAGCTGCAGGCCCCACGCATCGAGAAAATCGTCAACGCAGAGGCCAAGTGCTGCCTGTGAGCTTCTCGTGTTCCGCGTTATTCCAACTTGAAGGCGATTTCCAGTAGGATATTCTCGTTTTAACTCAAATGCACGTATAAGTCACTTCAACAGCATTCCAATGGCTCTGCGTGCAGTAACGAAACTTCGCGATGTACTTTTATTTCGGTGACGATGGAATTCAGAATTGGTCAATTACGAAGTATTTCTGCATGCAGTATAACTAGATTTTTGATTCCGTGTTTTTTAGTTTAAGAAAAGAAGAAAGTGAAGCGAGGTTCTCAATCCCTAGGACTTGAGATAGCTTGCAGCCACACAGTTACACCATATTCAGACAGCAGCGTTCTTCCAGCGTCGCGTTCACCACCAAGCCACTGCCTTCGGCTGGTTCAAAGGGAGGCAGCTCGTCGGTGGTGACGTCCTCTGCGTAGGTCATTCCGATGGCGAGGAGAAGAGCAGCGAGGAAGACGAACTTGGCCATTGTTGGTGCTTGAAGTTTCGCTTGAGTTGGAGGAGGCAAATGCTCGAATGCCAACGAAATGCACAAGTCAATCTGCACTATTATAGCGCTGCACTGGAGTAATCGTAGGCGCTTATCCATCCACAAAGAGTTCGCTGCACTAAAGCAATCATAGCCGATTATCCATCCAAAAGCATTCGTGGCCCTAAAAACTACCTCGTGT